>SNQJ01S0093698.1:0-32190 GCA_010110895.2 Picea sitchensis | reverse complement strand
TTAAATAGTTGGGAAAGTTGGTTTCAATCTCCAACTTCCTCCCAAGAATTAGGCTTTAAAAAAGCCCAATAACCCCCAATTACATTAAAAATGGGTTTAATTACATTAATTAGTCCAGAAGTGGTTATAAAACCCACTTCAAACTATATATTATAGTTATATAAACCGCTTTAGCTCCTTAACCTGGGAACGGCCCCTTTTGGCACGGTTGTATAGGCTCCATGTGGCCACGCGCTATAGCACGGGCCACCCCCAACTAACTCTCGGTCGCACCGGTCATATGTGCACCACATATGCCCATAGGTATAACTCCCGTAACCGTTAGTCCGCGCGCATTACCGTTCAAAACAAATGTTATATTAAAACCCGCACCAAGTTTTAACCATAACCACGCTATAATATGGTCATAATACAATGTTTATGGTTTTAAATAAAACGCGCCCGTTCAAACACCGCCGTGGTCACATGTCCATACAATGGAACCGGGGTCATAACACAAACCGTGCCAACCGTTTTATATAACCGTTGGTTCACAATTGGGACCGCGCCGCCAACTGCTGTGGTAACCGTCGCTCCATGACACAGAACCCCGTGCTCCCGGTCATATCGGGTGATCACATGAAGTGGCCTTTGCGCCAAGGGTTGGGGCTTGGGCCTCGGCCCGTTTTCCGCCGGTCAAAACCCTCCACGCAACATAAATGCAATATATGCCGCCCACATAACAAGAACCATGTGGTAGCGTGTTGGCAACTCAAGAATGGCGAAGAATTTGGCATAGTGGAGGTCACTGGTTCAATTCCGGTCGGCCCCAAACAAACTTTTGACATAGCCGTCATTGGCTAATCCCGGGGTGCCACGTGGCAGCCTGTGATTGGGCCACGTGGCATTTTTTTATTCGCCCGAACAGTGCCACGTGTCAACACCTGATTCGTCCACGTCAACCAACCAGAAGATGCCATGTGTCCATCGCTGATTCGCCCACGTCACCTTCCACGTCAGCGCGCCGTACTGCCACGTCATCCACCACGTAAGCCTGCCACGTCACCTGCTGACGTCACCCTGCCACGTGTCACCCTTCCAGTGGTGACACGTGTCACTTCGGGATTGGTCCAACTGGGCGCCGAAAATGCCAAAACTGCCTGACACATGTCACGATCTGAGGCTGCCACGTGTCCTGTACGGATGCTGCCACGCCAGCTGTATGGACTGACACGTGTCTGTACAGACTGTACGGACAGGTACAGTCAGCATCCAAAATTTTGCCTGTTTGGCTCGGCGGACATAATGCGATATCTTCCTCATACGGACTCCGTTTGACATAAAAATTATACCACCGAAATCAGGAAGACGAGCCGGACGCAATGCTATTGGTTTCGTCGGATTCTGAGCACTTTCATTTTTGAGCATTTTTCATGCCCTGACATCCTGCTGAATCCGATTTCGGATCAAGCGGGATCCTTGCATCGTGATTCTATGAATCACGAAATCCTGAAAGAATGAGCACCAATGCATTTTAGTATTTTAGTAATCAGGAATTCAAAAGACAGAGGAGTAGGACCCTTGCATCACGATTCCCTGAATTGTGAAACCCCAAAAGAACGAGCGCCAAGGTGTTTCGGTATTTCGACAATCGGGAATTCGAAAGACAGGGGAACGGGACCCTTGCATCACGATTCCCCGAATCACGAAACCCTGAAAGAACGAACGCTAGGACATTTTGGTACTTCGGCAACTGGGATTTCCAAGGAGCAGAGATATCCCTTGCACCCAGGTTTCGAGAAACACGAAAACCCGAAGGAATCGGTGCTGGGACATTTTGGCCACTAGGGGTTTGAAAAACGAAGGGACGAGACCCTTGACTTGTGAAATTCTGGTCCATGATAAGCGCCCTTTTTGTCTTAGTGCAAGGTCACGACTCTTGGTCATGTGCCATGGGAGCTCATGCTTGGCACTTGGAAAATCCAACTGAGCATTAATGAGAGACCTGTGTGTTCGTTCGAAGGGTTCCAATTTGGAACCAAAAGTGCCATTTTGGCTCCCGAACCGAAAGATCCTGACTGGGAGGTCGTGCAACCCTAAGGAGGGATAGGGGGTCTACATCAGGTGGTATCAGAGCATCAGTTTTCGTCTATAGACTTTAGGCGAAGGAGGAAAATAAGGTGACAGAGAACTCGAAGTTGTACTCTATTTGTCACAGATAGTCAACATAATGTCTCCAAGAAGATGAGAGCCACCTTTAGCCAACCATGTTGTAGAGAGGGATATGTGAGAGCTTTGCACCCAATTGGAAACAATGGAAGCAACACAGAGGAGAGAACTTGACATTGGGGATGTCAATGATGCAGAAAGTGAAGAGGTTGAGGTTGAAGAAGATACAAGAGAGGATGTTGTAGAAGAACGTTTGTTGAGAGCAGTTGCCAGACTGGAGGCAGAGCTAAGATAGAGGTTCCCATGTACGAGGGAAATCTAGATGCTAAAGAACTGTTGGAATGGATAAGGTCCATGGACAAACACTTCAACTATGAATATGTCGATGAGGAGAAGAAGGTGAAGTAGGAAGTCACCCGACTAAAAGGGCATGTAGCACTGTGGTGGGACGAACTGTAGGCTGAGAGGAGAAGTAAAGGAAAACAAAGGATATAGGGTTGGGACAGGATGGTAGCCAAACTGAAGGCTAAGTTCATACCCAAAGACTACAGGATCAATTTGTTAAGGAAGCTACAAAACCTGAGACAGAAAGGGATGACAGTCAAAGAGTACACCGAGGAGTTCTACCGGATGAACATAAGAACTGAACACCGAGAGAGAGACGAAGAGAAATTCGCTAGATATATAAATGGATTGAGATATGAGATCTAGGACGAGCTCAACATGATGTCAGTCAGGACTATGTAAGATGCTTATCAGTTTGCGCTGAAGGCAGAGGAGAAGCTGGCCATAAAATAGAACCAGCGAGGAAGAGGTAAAAGCTCGATCCCAAGCAAAATCTACGGATTTAACCATGACAGAGAACATCAGTCTAAGGACGAGGCTGAGAAACCACACAATCACTCAGAACAAGGAGGAAGTTCACGAGGGAGACAGAGTGGTGGAAGAAACTCTTCTAGAGGAAGAGGCAGAGGAGGAGTAAGGTGCTATAACTGTGGAAAGATATGGCACATGTCTTGGGAATGTCCCAAGAAGAAGAAGGAAGGAGGAGAAGCTCACATTACAGAAGCACAACGAAGAGATGTTGAGGCAGAGGGAGCAGAGGATGGAGCATCCCTGATGTTGAGAAAAGTTCTCTTAAAACCAGAGGTAGAAATTGAAAAGCCAGTGCAGAGAAACAGTCTCTTCATGACAGCTTGCAAGACTAAGGATAAAGTGTGCAAGGTGATCATTGAAAGTGGGAGTACTGACAACCTAGTATCCACAGAGATGGTGGAGAAATTGGAGCTAAAGACAATTGCACTTCCAAGGCCATACAAAGTCTCATGGCTGTAAAAAGGACACCAGGTAACGATCACTAAAAAATGTGTGGTTGAAATTAAAATAGGAGGATATAGAGATGAAATCCTATGTGATGTAATTTCCATGGATGTATGCCCTATTCTGTTGGGAATACCATGGAAGTTTGACAGAAATGTCATTCACAATGGAAGGAATAATACATATACATTGGAGAAGAATGGTAGGATGCATATGTTGTTGCCAATGGAGGAGAAGAGAGAAAAAGACGAAGCCAACACAAGCATACTTCTCATGAGTGGGAAGGAACTCCTGAAAGAAGTGAAGGAAGAATAGGAGATGCATTTCACTATGGTGAGGAAGCCCAGAGTCATCCTTATGAGTACATCAGTGGATGATTTACCTGAAGAAGTTCAGGAGATGTTGGATAATTTTGCTGATATAGTGGTGGATGAGCTGCCAAACTCGTTGCCACCCATTAGAAGTATCATTCATCATATCGACTTGATACCAGGAGAAACCTACCGAACAAGGCAGTGTACAGATTAACACCTCGAGAAAATGAGGAGGTGAAGAACCAAGTCCAAGAATTGTTGAATAAGGGTTTGGTCAGAGAAAGTTTGAGCCCATGTGCAGTACCAACTGTGTTAAGCCCAAAGAAAGATGGAGGATGGAGAATGTGCATAGAATCAAGGGCCATCAAAAATATCACCATCAGGTACATATTTCCTTTACCAAGAATGGATGACTTAATGGATTTCTTAAGTGGAGAAAATTTCTTTTCTAAGATAGATCTGAAAAGTGGATATCACCAGATCAGGATGAGAGAAGGTGATGAATGGAAAACAACCTTTAAGACGAATGAAGGTTTGTATGAGTGGCTAGTTATGTCATTTGGATTAACGAATGCTCCGAGTACTTTTATGAGGTTGATGAATGAAATCTTGAAAGATTTCATTGACAAGTTCGTGGTTGTATATCTGGACGATATACTGATTTTTAGCAAGACTAAAGAGGAACATTTGAGACACCTAATGCTAGTAATGAGGAGGCTACAACAGGAGAATTTGTTGATCAATATGAAGAAGTCCTCTTTTATGAAGAGAGATCTCATTTACTTGGGCTTTGTGATCTCTTTGAATGAACTAAAGATGGATCTAGAGAAGGTGAAAGCGACCATGGAATGGCTGTCACCAAGAAGCATGTTCGAGGTAAGGAGCTTTCATGGTTTAGCAAGTTTTTATAGAAAGTACATTAGAGACTTCAATGGGATTTGTGCACCCATGATGGATACAGTAAAGAAGTGACACAAGACTTTTAAATGGACAGAGGAGGCTGAAAAGAGCTTCAACATATTAAAGGAGAAGATAACGGAACGACCAATTCTGGTCTTGCTGAATTTCGAAAAGACATATCAGGTGAGATGTGATGCGAGTGGAATTGCGATAGCAACAGTTTTGAGTCAGGATAACATACCTATTGCCTATTTTAGCGAGAAGCTGAATGAGACTAAGAGGAAATACTCCACATATGACAAGGATTTCTATGCCATAATTCAAGCATTGAAGAAATGGAGGCATTATCTTGTCCCGCAAGAGTTTGTCTTGTACAACGATAACCAAGTATTACAATTCATAACCCGACAAGAAAAACTGAATCAGAGGCATGCAAAATGGGTTGAATTTATGCAAAATTTCACTTTTGTCATAAAACATATTGTTGGGAATGCTAACAAAGTTGTTGACGCGTTAAGCAGGAGATGTTTAATTCTGCAAGAATTCCAGGTGAAGACCTTGGGGTTTGAACACCTTAAGGATATGTATTGTGATGATATAGATTTCAAGGAGGCCTGCGAAGCATGTACAAGCCCTGTACTGAGAGATAGAATTCAAGGGACAGAGTATATGGTTCATGAAGGATTGTTTTTCAGAGGAAATCAATTGTGAATACCAAGATGCTCAATGAGGGACAATCTTCTAAAGGAGAAGCATAGTGGAGGATTGGATGGACATTTCGACCACGATAAAATGTTTACACAGTTGAGAAATTCATACTATTGGCCAGGTATGAGAACAGAGGTGATAAAGTTTGTGAACAAATGTAGGATCTTCCAACATGCAAAGGGGAAAAGGCACAACACTGGATTATATCAACCATTGCCAATACCAGAGAGGCCTTGGGATGAAATAAGCATGGATTTCGTGTTGGGATTGCCAAGAACAAAAAGGGGATTCAATTCCATATTTGTGGTGGTGGATAGGTTTTCAAAGATGTCACATTTCATCCCATGCAAGAAGACCAGTGATGCAACACATGTTGCAAATCTATTTTTCAAAGAAGTTGTGAGACTTCACGGTCTACCCAGGAGCATTGTCTCAGACAGAGACACAAAATTTGTTGGTCACTTTTGGAGGATGTTGTGGAAGAATATGGGGACGAATTTGAACTTCAGCTCATCTTATCACCCTCAGACAGCTGGGCAGACTGAGGTGGTAAATAGAAGTTTGGGGAATTCATTAAGGAGTCTAGTTACTAAACACCATAACTAGTGGGATCAGATTCTGCCACAAGCAGAATCTGCATACAATGACTGACCAAACAAAATCACTGGAAGGAGCCCATTCCAAATACTCTATGGAATGCAACCCAAGGGAGTGTCTGAGTTAAGGGAGTTGGAACATGGAGAGATCAGAAGTGTTGGAGAAGAGGATTTTGCTGCTGAAATGCAGAGACTCCATAGTCGGTTCAAAGAACAATTACATAGTTATAACCAAAAATACAAGCACAGAGTTGATAAACATCATAGGGAACTTCAATTTGAAGTGGGAGATCAGGTTTTAGCACATCTCAGGAAGGAAAGGTTCCCTAGGGGAACATATAACAAATTGAAGATGAAGAAGATAAGACCCTATAAGATCTTGAGGAAGTTTGATGCAAACGCCTATGAGATCGAGCTGCCAGATGGTGTGGGTATTTCACCCATATTCAATGTATTAGACCTGTACCCTTACAGGAAATATGAAATGGAAGGGTCAGAAGCTCAAGGAAAATTTCAGTGGGAGATACAGATGCATGTGGTAGAAAAGCTGCAGATGGAGAAAATTGTTGATCAAAGGATTGGCAAGAAGACCAGGAGGAAGACTTATTTTGAGTATCTGGTCAAATGGAAGGGACACCCAATTGAAGATGCCAGTTGGGAAACCAAATTTGCTATCCAAAAGTAGGGAAAGTTAGTAGAGGAGCTCATGGACAGGAGTCCATGAATTTTTGTCAAGGGGAGTATGATGCAAGAGCATCGTTGGCAAGCACGCAAAGGTGGGACCATTGAACATGTGAGAGTTCTTATAGAACTTTTGTGTGGGTAGTTGCAACCGATTTCAAAATCCGCCTCCACTCAGTGCTGGAAATTCACCTTTGGAGGCACGCTTGAACTGGTGCTGAATTTTACCCTTTAAGGCAAAGTTTTGAAAATGTAAACAGAGCAGGAGTTTCCACTTCGGCTCTGGAATGAAACTGAACTAAGATAGCGTAGGATGAATGTTAGAGTAGGCAAGTAGCTAGGGGAAACCCTAGAAACATTTTTTGAGTTATGTAGAAGTTTTTACACACAGTTAGGAGAGCTACAATACAGAGAGAAATTAGCTTTAAGAAAGAACTGCGAGTTAGCAGGAGATCTCAGTGTTTTTGAGTTACTGTAATTTTGAATGTATTTTGTAGCCATTGGGCACTTGTGAATATAACAAAATGGAAAATTGATCCAAATGTATGGTGTGTGGACTATGTGCATTTTCCCTATCATTTTTTGTATACATGAACAAGTGGATGGAACTGTGAGTTTTCCAGTTTCAATTGTTTCTCTTCATTAAAGCTCTATAAGGTGCGCATCGAACGAGGAGAGAACACCAGGATATCGGGAGGAATCTCTCTGTGAGAAACCCCTTGGATCCGAGCTATCTGAAACCCTTAGATGCAAGGAGTGTGTGGGAATCTGAGGCCTACATAGGGCGAAGCTCAGGAGGGACAACGCTTCAGAAAGTGTTATCGAAATCTAGGAACTCAATCCTTGGAAGGAACGAACACTGAGTCTTCGAAGACTTAGAAAATATTCTAAGTATGACGTGAGTAAAAGCTCAGGAGGAAGAACATCGTTGAGCATTGGATCGCAGTGGAGAATCCCGCAAACCATCCGATTTGAGGTAGGAGCACAGACTTTAACATAGTGTAGATCCCAAAGAGAAGATCTCGAAGATCTGAACGAATGGTGGAGAACTCTCGAGGAGAGTCATGAAATACAATGAGCCGTTGGATCAAGTGGAGTTGTGAAGAGATCAGTGGTGGGGAAGATATCTGAC
Source organism: Picea sitchensis (assembly GCA_010110895.2). NCBI lineage: Eukaryota > Viridiplantae > Streptophyta > Pinopsida > Pinales > Pinaceae > Picea > Picea sitchensis. The sequence continues at coordinate 24,391 of SNQJ01S0093698.1, read as the reverse complement.
CATAGAGATGGAAGGCGTTGTGAGCCATTGATCAAGCGCCTCGAGTTTGTGGCGTTTCGGCATTTCGGTATTTTGGCAACCGGGAACCCGAAAGACAGATGAGCGAGATCCTTGCATCGCGATTCCCCGAATCACGAAATCTCGAAAGAAAGAGCGCCAAGGAATTTCGGTATTTTGGTAACCAGGAATTTGAAAGACAGAGGAGTGGGACCCTTGCATCGCAATTCCCCAAATCGCGAAACCCCAAAAGAACGAGCGCCAAGGTGTTTCAGTATTTCGGCAACCGAGAATTCAAAAGATAGGGGAGAGGGACCCTTGCATCATGATTCTCTGAATCGTAAAACCTCGAAAGAACGAATGCCATGACATTTCGGTACTTCGGCAACCGGGATTTCCAATGAGCAGAGATATCCCTTGCACCCAGGTTTTGCGAAATGCGAAAACCCGAAGGAACCGGTGCTGGGACATTTTGGCATTTCGGCCACCAGGGGTTTGAAGAATGAAGGGATGGGACGCTTGACTTGTGAAGTTCTGGTCCCCGATAAGCACCCTTTTTGGCTTAGTGCAAGGTCACGACTCTTGGTTGTGTGCTGTGGGAGCTCACGCTTGGCACTTGGAAAAGCCAACCGAGAATTAGTGAGGGATCTGTGTGTTCATTCGAAGGGTTCTAATTTGGAGCTAGGAGACTCACTTAGGCTCCCAAACTGGAAGATCCTGACTGGGAGGTTGCGTAGCCCTGAGGAGGGATAGGGGGTATGCATCATCTTTACTGACTCCCTGCGATCCATAGTGGGCCAAAGGTCATTCTCAACCTTGTCTTGTATTTTCTTTTCCCCATTTCATTTTATTTAAAGAAAAGAGAAAAAAAGATCGATTTCAAGTTTTTCCTGTTTGAAGCATTTAAAAAAAAAAGAAAAAGATTTCTTAGTTTGGTTAAGTAGTTGGAGTTAGTTATTTTACTTGATAGGAAAAAGAGTTAATTTTTAAAGTTTTTTACTGATTTCTTAGAACTTAAGTAGCTCGTAGTAGAGAGAAATTTCATTTTAGGTCTTCTTTTCAAATATCTTGAAAAAGTTAGTTATGAAAAGTTGGTTACAAAGAGCTAGTTGTAAATCTTTATTTGTTAACTAGAATTAATTTTGATTTCATAGTTCCGTTTATTTCTCCTCTTTTCATCTCTCATAAACATCACTAGTTTCACTGCCACATCCTTTGAGTTAAACAAGTCATTTAAAATGAACGATAAATTTAAAATTAATTAGACTCTTATGTTTGTAGGGTCAATCAACTAGTTTAGGGTTAGAGCCTTGAATTAGGTTGGAGAGGAAAATCTTCAAGGATTTTAAGCAAACATCAAATTCAGAGCTAGGGAGTGTTAAATTCCAATGATGTGAAAGTTATCCAGGAGCCCCCTCTAACACAGGGGATAAACATGAGGTCACGTGAGGAAAGGAAGCAGAGATATCCCCTCTAATGTCGAACTAAACATAGTGGGGAATGCATATTGAGGATCTGTCGTGGGATACTATCACTAAAAATTGCGTACAGAGCTTTTTGGATCTCGAATCCATTCGATATCCTCAGTTGTCTTCCAAACCACTTTCTTTCGATACCCTCGGTAGGTTTCTGACTTGTTATCCTGCTCATTGTCATCCACTCGACTGTCGACTGTACCTGCTTGGTGATTGTTCACGAGATGACAACTTAGTTGCCTATTTTCTAGGGACTTACACAGGTGACTACGGGGGTATGCCACGATACCTAGGGCAGACGTCGGGTCACACTTCGCAGAGTATAACCAGAGGGTTCTTTTGTGTTCGAGTTTCACTTGTACCGATAAGTTGCTCTAGTGGTGGCTAGCATAACTATTCTTCCAACTAGATAGTGGTTTGCTTGGTTTATCTTATAGGAATTTTTCTAGTGAGTGCTTGGTTTTCAACGATAGTAAAAGCATTTCTATGTCATTGATATTTTCACACATTGGAATATCAAGAGATTCGTCAATTGTGAAGGCTTCAGGGCCTACCACCGGTTGCATTAGAGACGCCACTGCCACCGTTACAGCAAAAACTTGACCATCAAGGTTCATTCGAAGCAACCAGGTCGTAGGAAACTGTGCCCGACCCTGCTCCTATAGGAGAATACTTGAATTTGGAGGAGCCCACTATTTCTGAACTTGGAGCGGAAGCTCTCGGGCCAGTCAACCCTCTGATCACTGACTTGTCAGCGCCAATCTTAGTACAAGTTGTCCCTCCAAGGGTGACACCTTATGAGTGTCAGATAATCTTACAAGAAGCTATGGAAGTAAATGTTGCTACTTTTTCTGGGAGTCCTCATACTCCCTCAATGAATACTACTACAGGGGGTATCCTACCTCCTAACCCACCTTCATTGATTCATACCACAGTGGTCTTGACCCCCTCTACCTCGGGTAGTGGTTCGATGCCATCGTCCGTGGCAACCACTGCTTCTTTTACACAAAGTGCGACGGACCCTTCGTTTTCATATGAGATGCCTGACTTTGACACAAAATCCATCCTTACCTACTCCACATTACAGACCATGGGTCTGGGGGAAAGGAGCTCCAATGCTCCTTTTCAAGGGTCTATTGGGGGCACCTTATCCTCCTATAATGTTTTCCCTTACGGTGGGGGTCACATACCTCCTTTGTCCCCCTCGCTTGGTAATGCTTTCCATCCACCTATCGGGTCGAGTGCTAACTACAACTTGTTTGGAGCGGGCAATTTAGGACCATCATCGTACACTACGCCAGTGGGATCCATGTCATTGTATTTTTTCAGTGCATTTGGTAATAACACCTTTTCTTCGACTATTGTCTTGGCTGGGGGCAACCTCGGTTTTGAACAACAAAATCATGTATAGGGTACTATTCCTACACAGGGGGTAAGTGTAGGAGTTTTCTCCTCACAAGGACTTTGGAATCCTTAGCAGGGATCAGTTCCCTCACAAGGGTTGTCAGCCAGGGGAAACCACTTCCATGGTCAATGGAACCCCGGGAAGGGCTCAGTACCTACCCTTTGGGTCGGTTGGGGGCATTCCCCCCCAAATTCCTTGGAACATGACATAGGGAGCAATCTCGACCCAATGAATGTCGTCCAACTATGGGATTCAACCGATGATTTCCCAACAAATGTAGTTTCCTCATGCTATTCAAGGCCACAATTTCTACCAAAACCCTGGCCAGCAGCCCAACTTTTCATGGCAACCTAGTGTCAGTCAAACTCCAGGCCCCCTTTTTCCTGTACATAATATCCAACCCAAACTACTATTTCTAGTGACACTACACTTGACAGACTTGTTAAGGTTTCTTAATGAACCGATTTGTCATGATTTGCATTGGCCCCCCATGCCAACTAAGTTTCCCTCAGATATTCCAAAATTCAAAGGCAAGCCTGGTGAAGATCTAGGCGATCACGTGACAACTTTCCACCTATGGTGCTCGTCAAACTCACAGTGAGATGACTCTGTACAGTTGCACCTGTTTCAGTGCACTCTTATCGGGGGTGCCATGAAATGGTACATCGAACTCGACCACTCAAGATATTCTTATTTTGGTGACTTGGCGATGGTATTCCTAAACAATTTCCAACTACCCGTGAGATATGATGTCGACACCAAATTGTTGGCCAACTTTGAGAGGACTAAGGCTAATCATATCTCAGACCACATTCAAGAATGGTGGCGTCAAAAGAGTTTTATTAAGGTACAGGTCCCACCATCTTTCCTACTGGAGTGGTTCCTGAAGTCTTTGGTACCACAATTATCCAAGGATGTTGCGACTTCGGGAGTGTTTTCATAGGAGGAGGAGATAATGAGAGTGCAACAACTTGAACTGATTTACTCTTAGTCTAGCTTAGTAGCTTACTCTATGATATTTTTCCAGATGCACCACAGTCCATCCTCGACAAGACTAGAAAAAAGTATGGACCACATGTCGATGGTATAGTTGGTTCAACACAAGGAAAGTCCATCAATTTGTTGTCAAATCAATTGCAACAATTTTTTATACAACAGATGATAGCCATCCAGACCTTCAGTTCGACTGTTCCCCCTACCAAAATGTCAAACGTACACAATGTGCAGAAAACGAGCCCGAAGGCCAAACAACAACCTGAAGGAAAGAAAAAAAAATGAAACAAGAAGGGTAAATGGGATAAGAAACCTAATAATAACGATGGTAGGGGAAACATAGAGAAGAGAAAGTCAAAGTATCCATGTAACCTTTGAATGGAGGACCATCCAACTCACCTATGCCCTCGACTTGTGGAGGCCCAAAATTTATTGGCACAACAACAACCTATTGTGTTGATGAACCCATTTCCACATGGGCAAAACATGACTCAAGCCTCTTCTTCTTCGAGCATGGATGGGGGTAGTCAAGGACCCCCCGCATCTATTACCTTGGTTGTGAACGTTTACATGATTTAAGGTGGAACTTATATAGCGACTAGGGCACATGATTACAGAATGATGGAATCTGCCGAAAAGGGTAAAGAAGCCACAAACCCAACAGTTCCTCTTCAGATTGAGAAGACGTTGGGAGAAACAATGACACGCATACAGAAAGGGGAATTCAAGAAATATTCTCATAATCCGAATGCGAGGGATGCCCAGAACTACTCTGTGGTGGAAGATTTGGCACAAACCCTTTACGTGATGTTCTCTTTGGAGATCCTCCAAAGTTTCCCTTCACAGAGAAAGGCTTTGTTATATTCCTTGGGATCTGTAGAGACTTGTAATCCGGGAACGATCATTCTCGATACGACCGACTTGAAACATCGTCTCCCTTACCACGTTGCATTTCAGATAGTAGTGGCTCACCCCACAAAATATTTTACTCAGAATATCTTCCGTACGGTGGTTGATGAGGGCACCTCAACCTATGTGATGTCGTTGGTGTGTTGGAAGGCCATTGGCCAACCCGTTTTGTCTCTATCACCTACTCTGCTTACTTATTTTGATGGTCGTTCTTTCAGAACACATGGAATCATTCCTTCTTTCCCCATGCAGTTAGGAGGGAAGACTGTGTGAATCTAAGTTAAAGTGGTCGATGCACCTCTCGACTACAAACTTTTGTTAGGAAGGAGTTGGACCTATTCAATACATGAAGTGGTTGGCACAGTTTTTTGGGTCTTGTTTTTTCCACACGAGGGCCGAATAGTGACCATTGACTAGTTGCCCTTCTCCCATCTTGACCCTTCATCGGGGGCATCCATGGTCCCGATGATTGATAACCCTCATCCCAACATCATTAATGTAGGATTTGGTTTGTGTCCACCATTTATGGGTACCTTCAATTACCCACCTCCTTCTGGCGACGTCAATCTTATATTGCATGCCCCTGACTAGCCTAGGGCTGAAATCTTTCAAGTGTTGTCATTCTGAATGACTTACTTTCATGATCCGTGGACTCTTCCTTCCCCATCAACCTCGATGTAAGGGAAATGGAATCCTAGCATGGCCATTCCCTTGTCCATAGAAGAAGTTGCGTACAGTATTGTCCAGCAAGCTTCGGTCGACCCTGATCTAACTCCCGCACAAGAGTTAGATCAAGTTCTTGAGCCTATTTGGGCTTAAGGTTCCCTTGCCACTACAAATTCTTTAGACCTAGTCTTGCCCTCAGATGAGGTGATTCTTCAGGGATTTACTGGTTTGGACAGACCTTGGGATGATCTCCATCACATATCTTATTTCCTCTTGGAGTTAAGAAGAATAGAGGAATGTGAATTTTTGTTGACTATGACTGGAGATAGGTGTTGTCCTATTAATCCTATAGCTATGCACATAGTTTACGTAGAGGGTAATATGGTGAGTATCGCTGAAATGATCCCTATAGATATCTCCAAAACCCCTGGCATCGTGGAGAATGTTTTTGTCAGAGCGGACTTCTCCCCTGAGGAGATTTGAATTTATACAGAGTTGTTTAAAGAATTTTGTGATGTGTTTACCTAGTCTTACGAGAAATGCCAGGAATAGACCCAAGAATTGTCGAACATGAGATAACTACTTATCCTGACACCAAGTTGGCCCGACAGAAGCTTCATCCGATGAATCCTCTGAAATTAGCAACTATTAAGGTTGAAGTAGAGAAACTGCTTAAAGAAGGATTTATCTATCCCATGCAGTTGATGGAATGGGTGTCAAACCTCATTCCGGTTAACAAAAAATAGGGTACAATTCACATGTGCATGGACTTTCGTGACTTGAGCAAGGCCTATCCAAAGGATAACTTACCCACCCCATTCATTGATCATATTGTTGATGAATGTGTAGGATGTGAGGTCTTTTCATTCATGGATGGGTTTTTGGCATACAACCAGATTCAGATCAAACCTAAAGACCCACATAAAACAACTTTTATCTATCTTTGGAGCACATTTTCTTATCGTAAGATGTCTTTTGTCCTGAAGAATGCTGGAGACACTTTTCATCAGGCCATGTCTTTTTATTTCCATGACCTTAGAAATATACTCGAGGATTATCTTGATGATCTAGCATCACGATCTTGCAAGAGAGTTGATCATCCCGCAAAACTTCGACTAATATTCGAATGATGTCGCTACTATTGGATTCACTTTAATCCTAACAAATGCAGTTTTTGCATGACATCAGATCGTCTTTTAGGTTTCATAGTTTCAACAATAGGGATCATGTTCGATCCTCTTAAGGTTGAGACGATAGTCTAGTTTCCTCCCCCGTGCACAATACCCCAACTTCAAAGCTTATAGGGGAAAGCAAACTTTGTTCGGCGTTTTGTCACAAACTACGCTGAGATCACTAAAGGGTTCATGCATTTATTGAAAAATGGAATCCCTTTCTATTTGGATGAAGCCACTCAACGCTCTTTTGAAGCATTGAAATGCACCCTTACATATTCCCCTTTTCTCTGGCCTCCCAATTATAATAAATATTTCTTATTTTACTTGGTCGCTGCAGAGTCGACCATCATTATGGTCTTGGTTCAAGAGGACAATCTGCTTGAGGAGCATGTGATTTATTACCTGAGTCGAGGCCTGGTTGGGCCGGAACTCAACTATTCCCATGTTGAGAAGCTTGCATTGGCAATAGTGCATGCTCTCCAATGGTTCTGTCATTATATTATGCTTCGTAAGACCACCATAATTGCCATTGTGAATCCATTTCAATATGTGTTGACACAATGAGTCTTTGGTGGAAATATCAATAGATGGATTGTTATCCTCCAGGAATCTGACTTAGATTTTGTTTCCACGAAATCCAAAAAGTGACTGGTCTTTGCGGAAATTATTTCAGAACTTTCAGTTCAATCTAGTGATGATACGCTCGAAGAATCGCCTATTAAAGGAGATATTTTTCTGATTGCATCTTCAGACCCCTGGTATGGAGATATACTAGTCTATCTCCAGACTTTGAAGTGCCTTGATTTTTCCTCTCGCGACAAGCATCGGCGAATTCGCCATCATGCACAAAATTATCTCATACTCGATGACACTTTGTATCTTTGATGTGTGGATTGCATTCTTCACTGATGCCTTATACACAAGGAAGCAAAGCTCGTTCTTAAAGACTGCAACATTGGAGCATGTGGTAGTTATTTGTCTGGGTTGGAAACACCCCAAAATATTCTACGAGTAGGTTACTTCTGGCCTACGTTAATAAAGGATTGCGTTGAGTCGGTCAAGAAGTGTCATCTGTGTCAGATCTTCTCTTGGAAGATGAGGGAACATCCTACTCCCATGTTTCTTGTCATCATTGTTGGTCCCTTCACCAAGTGGGGGATTGATTTTACTACATACCACCTGACTTCCGCCAGAGGGAATCGTTATATCATTGTAGTGGTAGACTACTTCACAAAGTGGGTCGAGGCTACCAAAGTTTAAATATGATGGAGAAACATTAACTCTCTTCATATTTAACTAGATATTAGATTGTCACTGACCATGGCAGTCACTTCCAGAACAAAATGATGTCTGAGTTAACATCAAATCTTGGGTTGAGGCAAGAACATTCATCACCCTACTACCCACAAGCGAATGGTCAGGTGGAATCTATGAATAATTCCCTCAAGACTATTCTTCAACGAACGATCAATTCTACCAAGTCAAATTGGAATTTGATGTTGTACTCGTCATTATGGGCCTACCAAACGTTTGTAAATATTTCCACCGGTTTCACACCTTTTCAACTAGTTTACGGGCTGGAAGAAGTCTTGCCTATTGAGTGTCAGATCTCGTCTTTAAAGTTGGTAGTAGATTTATTGCCTGACACTTCACCGCTTGAGGAATGCATGTTTTATCTTGAGCATCTCTATGAGAAATGATGTGATGCAGCCTTGGACAATGAGGCTCACAAGCAATGAGTCAAGTGTCAATATTATCATTCTGTTTGTCCTCAGATTTTCTCTGAAGGCAATCTTGTCCTGGTCTACGAACAAGACAAATATCCCCTCAGGGAAGGCAAGTTCAAACCCATGTGGTTAGGAATTTTCATCGTGAAAGAGGTCTTAACGAAGGGCGCTTATCATCTGGTTGACTTTTATGGAAATTCCTTGGTGGAGCCTAGAGATGGGCTCTACCTCAAGAAGTATTACTCATAGGTTGGTTGCCTGGGTGACTTCTTGTACATATGTATAGTTCTTATATAGTTAGTTTTTTTCTTTTTGTTTTATGTACGTGTCATTATTTATGTCATCCTTTTTATTGTGGCAGATGTCAAGTGAATCGGAGGTATTCTTTGGGTTCGTGGACAACGCTATTCGACACACTCGGAGGCTTGCTTCTATAACTTGGGTGATTTTTACGCCTCAACACCAGTTGCTATCTTCTAGAGGTAACTGTCTAGGTGACGCCACAAATAATGTTGACGAGTATAGCACAGTGATAGAGTGTCTTCGTGATTCTTTGTTTCATAGTATCTCTCACCTGCAGGTCTACTTATATGCTCATACGATTGTGTCCCAATTAAATGGATTTACCACATTTATGATCCTACTTTACATCACCTTTTCCTTAGGGTATGTCTCTTAGAACGTTACTTCGATTACATTACGTATATTCATGTTCCTAGGAGATTAAATCAAATAACATATACTCTAGCTAATCAAGTATTAGATTGGCATGTTGCACACACATAAAAAGAAGCACACACATACACATGTACATACATTTGCAAAAAATGTGATCCATAAGACAATAAAGATGTAAATATATATATGTTAGAAAGTGTCATAGTACATAGGTGGGCGCGAACTCCTCAAAAATAATATCTTGTATACATCACGGGCTTATGCCCTGAAAAATATACAAAAGGTGATATCGGCACATAATGAGTCCATCCTATCTAATATTGGAGCCTATTGGCCCTACTGTAGTGAACGACGACGTTAGCAAAACACCAGAAAAGTTGGACCCAAGTCCATGGAACCCCAACTACAAGAGGTTTCATAGATGGTGGGAGATCCTCGATCTCGGCCATGGGAACTGTGTGAGTGAGCACAGTGAGGTTCCACTCCATCGATCTCAAAAATATCTGAGCCTCTCCGGCTTGAGGTCCCCTTGCGGTTGTTTTTCTATCGGCTACTGTTGGTACTACCTTTGGTCAAGGACGTCACCTATTCCTCGTGAAGTCTATCAGGTGCACTGGTTCCACGTCTGTACATAGCATATACATAGTTTTCAATACTTTGATACATATAAAAAAAGGTATATATAAAAGAAACTAAAAATTAAATAACTTTAAAAACACATACCTAGCTCTCCTCGCTCCTCTCCAGGAGGTACAGGCATGTCTGGATCTCTTGAGAAGTTGATTCCAGCATAGGGGTAGTCCTCTATCACTAGATTATTTTGTGCCCACCATTCGAAAAATTTGTCATCGAAGGCCTCTATGGTCCTTCCTCCCCCTTGTCATGGAAGAAATGCTTCCCATATACATATTGTTGGGAAGGAGGCCACATGCCCCCGTACCGTCTCCCCTGGACTAAGACTGCGCACCCTCGCAAAAAAGAACGATCATAAAATGGTGTCAAACGCGAAGTTCTTGTTTCTACGCTCTCAACACTCTGTCAGCTGCCTCTTCATTCAAGTGAGCATGGTCATACTCCAGTCAAATATACGTGTATCTAGGCACTGCATTGCACAATACATGTGTGCCCGGGAAGCCTGGTGTAGGGCCACAGATCTAGTGATCCGCCCAATAAGCAGTAATATCACCCTCAGTGATAGGTTGGTGATTTTGTTGATGGGCACTTGAGAACCTACTTTCTCAGTGCCAGCCTCACAATGCATCTCGATGTAGTCAGCGATGTTGAAGGGCCCAGGGGGGGAAGTGCACAGATTGACTGGTTCCCCTCTCCTTGAGAGGACAATCAAGAAGTATATGTCCTCAGTTGTTGGAGTCAATGATTTCCCCTCAATCATAAATGCCTCTGTGTCTAGGTGCCAGTAATCCACCAGGACATTCAATAATCTGGGTTGTTCCCTCATGAACAAACACTGGAAGATTAATTAACTAAGAAAATTAATCTCCTGGACAATCTTTTCATGTTTCCTTGCACCTGGAACTAGTATGATTTATTGCGACAGTCATTCCTCCTTTGTAACATAGCATTCTTTTATTCTTTTTCAAGCTCTTTAAAAAGTTGAAAAATACAAAAAAAATCAAAAAACCCAAAAAGAGGGGACGGGAGAATATATTTTTTTTGGCAGCACAATGAGTCACCCTTGGACAAAGAACATCCTTCCATTTTTTCATCAAGCATTGGGATCTAGTATGACCTTAGGGAGCTATTATCGCTACATAGATTTGTGTCCTCCTCCATTTGGTTACTCTTCCAAACACATGGAGAGTTTGTGTTGCCTCCTGCATCGTGAACTTATGTCAAAGTCATGTTGCTTGAGTCTGATCATATTTCGTTCTTTTGTCCAAGGGAATTTTCACCCAACTTGAGTCGGCCTTTCTACAATTTGTCTCTTGACCTCATGCCCGACCATCCCAAAATTCCAATCAAGTCCTTTTTCGAAATCAATGAAGTTCTCAGCCTGATCATCGAGATCCTCTTGTCTTTTCCCAACGAGCCATCAAATACCTATGGGTAGTGAATTCATACAATCACATTGCGCTCCTACCCGAGTTTTGAATATATTTAATTTGTTGCTCGAGCTTTGAAGACCTCATATCTAGCCATCAGGCATTATTAGCTTCTTGAAGATGGATACTATACTTTTATATCATTGATTTTGAGATGTAGATCCATTATGTATTTCTTGTGGCTACACTTTATATAGTTATATGACATGGATCTGCAGTGTATTTGATTGGAATCCATGATTCATTTCATCTTGAGAATGGGTATGCCCGCCTCAGTGAGACAATTTTTATTTTGCAAATGGCACCTCCCTAACTCTGGTCTCGATTTCACTCGTTACGTACATTGGCGAAGATTTTTGTAATGCATTTTGGCCATCATATGCTCTTCTGACCTCACACATTAGGGGGCATCTGTTATAACCCTAAATTTCTCTACACATGCATACCTATCTTTTGGCCCTCTTACTTTCATTTTTTGTCAAATGAGCACTGAGTCTCTCTTCTAAAAAAATAATTTTTTGAATATGTATTTTTTGGGTGCAATATGTATACCCCGAACACGGGGCATGAGAGTTCGATAGTGCCTACCCGGGAACCTGCGGCCATAAAATTAGCTAAGTATGGAAACGCATGGTGGTTTGTTAGACTCGTGATGTGAAGATATAGATGGATATAGAATTTCTCAATCCACCACCTGTTGGTGCAAATTTGATCAGACCAGGGTCCTTCTCAGGTTACCAACAAAAGGTACCAAGTAGTCTAGAGTGTTGGCATTTTCATCTCCTCCTAAGAGAAGAAGTCTCACCCGAAGAGTTGTTGAGACAAATAGATAGGGAAGGGTAGGAAGAAGACTAAAGAGGATCCATAGAGCATTCGAAACTTATTATTTTTCTTGCGCAAGAGTCATTAACAGATTTGAGCCATCTAAATGCAAGAATTGAACCTACTTACGTTGCAAGCAACAATTAAGCATAGAACCATCAAATATAACTCATAAGCCATAAAGAAGTGTTGTAATGCATAAGTAACCAAACAAGGGAACATCATATTTTAAAATCTGATCCTTCTTCATATTATCTTTGAGATATTTTTCTGTTTACAGACTTAGAATCACACATAAGGGTACATTACATACTCTTGGCTCTGGACTCATATCTCAGAGCTCCAACTCTCCAACTGACAGTTCTAATTCATTACAGACTCTTTCTTGTCTTCTCTTGAATTTCAACAAGTATCAACGACTAATCCCAAAAATTGGGTGACTCTGATCAACATGACTCTACTCAACCCAACCCAACTCTACTCAACCCTTTTAACCTTATATTCAGCCCTATATATATAGTTGGGTTGTGTCTTCCTTCTCGTCTTGCGCACTTTCTTGTGCTGTTGCAACCATTTTTTGCCTAGATGGCATCGTGCTGACTTCCTCAACTACTTTCTGTTACTCTTTCTCCTAGCCTCTGATGAGGTTTTTCACAACTCATTCTTAGTCAAAACTTGCACAGTTATTTCTCAAAAAAGAAGGGTCCAATAGGCTTCGACCACAATCCTTGACTTATCCTCGAGTCAAGTGCTTGGTTCTTTCACATCCTCCAGGAGAAACTGTTGTTTTCCCTTGTCTGGATTTTCTTCTTCTTTGGGATCTTCTGTTTGTGCCTTTTATTCCTTTACCTCCTCAAATGAAGGGCCCAATTCTGGTATGAACTATAAGGCTCGGTGCTTTAATCCTTGAAATATTTCAACTTTGTCCTTCCATTTTCGGGCGAGGAGTGATGCTTCTGCAAGGAACTATTGTGTTGTCTCTTTTCTATACTCCTTTGGCTTGGCCGCAACCAATGAGTTCCACTTGGAATTGGCTATTTCATCGACCTGATGCATTTTCATATAGGCAGTCTGAATTACTGGTTGAAAACCACGCAACTCTTTCTTGGCTATGGACTATGCCTCATAGAGTGTATTTAGTTCATTGTCGGCTTGATAAATTTGGTCGAACTTCTATTACTACTACATAGGTTCCATTGTGACCGCAACTTCTTCGTTCAACACCTAGATCTTTGTTCTGACCTCCTCTAAAACCTAATTTCGTCGAGCAATGATGCCCATCCAGTTGTTGACTTCTCTAAAAATTTTGGTGCAGTCTGTTGTGTTCTTGTGCAGTGTTGATTTGGCATTGTTGCCTTGCAATATTATCTTCTGCATTTGTTCCTGGAGCTGCTGACGCTAGTGTTCTAGTTCCTGCTAGACCTGTTGTAGCTTCACTTGGAGCTGATTAGTGTGATTGGTGAGTTGTGCCCATTCTTCATGTAACAACTTGATCTATTTCTCTGGATCGATTACGTTGCTGGCCTCGGGTAGTTCAGGTGTGACCTTCCGAATCTCCGGTAGGCTTCTGCAATTTTTGCCTCTACTTTTTCCAGTTTGCCCTGGACTTGGAGTATGTCATGTGCTTCCTACATTTTGTATGTGTGCTCCATGAATTTTTCTTTTCTTGCGATCTCGGCGGATCTCTCAGCCTCCTGGATCCTCTGCTCAAACTGGTTTGTGGATTCCCTGATTAGGCCAAATAAGTGTGGCACTATCCACTGTACCAGCTCGATGGATGAAACATCTACATCGGTGGGTACTCACCATTGTAGTGGGAGTCCAGTTCATGTTGAATGGTCGGAGTGAGTTTCTACCACTTCCTTCGTTGGTGGGACTGGTGTGATTCTAAACCTTAGCTTTGTTGGAAAAAGAGTCAGAACCTATGTTCTGGCTATGCAGACTTGCATCAATTCTGCACACTGCTTCAAGTTCTGGAGAACCTGCTCCATTTGAGCTCGCATGGCTATCATATCCTGCTCTGTTGTTGATTCTGGATCATTATGGGCATCTGGTATCTCTGTATCTTCCGGTGCTTCTGCATCATGCGCTGTGATTTATTGGGCACCCTCACCCTTGGTCGGTGAGGTGATTTGTTGGTTTCCATTGAGTTCCTACTCCTCTCTGCTTCAGGCGTATTCTTCCTGTGTGGAAGAATCAGGTTGTTGTTCCTGGGTGTTCAGATTCAGAACATCCAACATTGTTCTCTTCTTTGAGACTTTGGGGTCGGGATCAAGAATTTCTGATCTTGGCTTGGTTGGTTCTCTGGTTATTTGTGGGGGTCATCGTTCCTCTATCTATGGGTGGTCGAGTTGCATCGGCTCTGAGGTTATTGTCTGATGTGGACTGGTCATGATGAGTTTTGGTAATTGGAGTGGTGGTGGAGGGTGTTCAATGATAAATGTGGACATAAGTGTTTCAGGGTCCATGTCATCTTGAATGTCAATGATAGTGGTGGATTTAATCATTGCACGGGTCTAGGGAGTGGCAGATGCAAGGGGTTATGGGTTTAGGGGTTTGTTCAGTGAGACCCTAGTTCTAGGCCTCTTCACCACTGGTTCAGTACCAAGCACAGTGCTGAATATTTGGTTAACCTACGCACCTGACAACACAACATAGTCTAGTAGTTGTCGGGGGGGTGGTATTTTCCTCCTCACCAGCAGTGGTATCTCTTCTTCCCCCTCTGAGTTTGTTTTTTTCAGATCATCTGGCTTCTTATGCTCAGGGCCTGAACTCAATCCCTCTTCTGTTTCCTTGTCTTTTTTCTTGAGCAGCTCTGTAGGCAGAATGTAATGCATCCCTTATTTACGCGGGCTGCGTTTAACTCTTGGCCATGAAATGACTTTCTTATTGAAAGCTTCCTCATTCAAAAATAATGGTAGCATCTATGTGTGAAAATGTTCTTGGCTGGCATGTCTCAGCCAGAGGAATGTGTTGTGTTGGTTCATGCTGAAGGTGATATTCCTCATGTTGTAATTGAGGATCTCATATGGGATGCACAGCCTCTGTGTTGCGTCTATCATAGAATTATACCATTTTGCAAAGGCTGCATTGTTGAGTGTTGTTTTCTCTGAGTGTGGTCTGGACTGCCATGGCTCAAACATCTTTTCCATGCACCCTTTATCTAGTATTGTCGGTTGTCTTCCCACAGGTGGCTTCCATTTGAGCATTGTGAATGCCACAAGTAGGTATCCATATGTGAAGGTTCCTCCCTTCTCCTATGATTCCTCACAAGCTACTAGTAGTTCCTCTAGCAAGAAACTACACCAATTGAACACTGCTCCCTGTGTGCAAAAGTCAGTGACTGATAGCGCATCTAGGGTGCATTCTCCCTTATAGTAAGACCTCATAATCTTGTTGGCTATGATGTAGCAACCAGTCCAGATTTTTTTGGGAAGTATTGGTTCAATGACTGTTGTGCGTCCTCCTCTCTTTGTGTTAAACTTCTTGTATAGGATGGGCTTGCCTTTATTTTTCCCGTGCTTTCCAAGGCCCTGAAATCCCTTCGACACATCCTCTCCTTGGGAGGATAGTCCTGTGAGCTGCTAGATATCTTCTACATGGATTGGATACCGCTTATCCAACCATAGACTTCTATCATGCACTCTGCTTATCAGGAATTTTGTGCAGTGCCCAATCTCGCCTTTGATACCAAAGACTGGTAAGTCTCTCAGGTTCATGATGGTGGAGTTAAATAGGTTGATGAACTCTTCTCTCGATACAAATTTCATGTCTACGGTTCCATTCAGAGCTATCTCCCAAAAGGCATCTGTGTGAATCTGTGGGAACAAGGTTGAGTCCGTGAGGTCAAGTTCGAGTAGCTTAATGTGTTCTAACTTCCCTTTGAGGTCTCCCACAATCTTGGCCCAAGGGTCGTAGGGCTCATCTAGTACTGCTTCTTTCATCATGGTTCTTCGACTTGCTATGGCTCTCGACATTTGTGCTTCTGTGGAAGATAAGAACTAGGGCTACGTCTGCGACTTTTATAGTGGTCACAACCGATTCACACTGTTGAATTCAGAAATGGCTATGCTCATTTTTAGAAACAATACATTCTTGACAGAGTTATGAGAGCCTTATACCTGGCTTACCTGGGAAATTTTAGCTATAACTTCTCATCATCATGACCGTATAGACGCACCTGGGTGTGAGTTTTCTGATGAGATGGTTTAATCAAGGTAAATCCTATTGGGCGATATTGGCATTTACGTATTTGAATGGAATAGGGACGTGGCCGAATTGAGACCTTTCTATTTGACGGGTGGGTGTCCCGGTGTGAACTTCGATGGCATCTTGGAATAATGCGATTTTATGGATTAACAGTGTCAGTTGGGGTACCAGAATGGCAATAAAGGTTGTGACTAGACTGGGTTTACATGACCTATAAATCATATTGGATTGGGATTCATGGTGCCTCCTACCACAAAGGTTGTCTCTACCATATTTAATGACTGTCATTAATGGTTTTTTCCGTGCTTCTGGTCTTGTACTACTGAGTCATTCGTTCTGTAGCAACCAACGCTTAAACAAAACAAATTAACTATGTGTTATGGCACAACACTGGGCACATAGACATTTTTAACTGATTTTACAACATTTCAAGAAGAAAACAAAACTCAAATCTAACTATTGTACAAGCTCCGTCAAATTGGAGCGACTGTTCTTATTTCTCAATTTTTAGATAGGTAGGGCTTTAGGCGAGCGCCATTCACCCATCCCAGTCATAGCATAACATCGAGTGGCATGAGTCTGACTGCTCCTAAAGGTCGGATCTCCGCAACTATGAAAGTTCCTCACCAGTGTATACACAGTTTGCCAGGATGCTTCCTTTATTTGTTGTCGTAGAGTAACACCTTGTCCCATTGTGTGAATACCTTGGTTTTAATGTGTCTATCATGCCAATATTTTTGTCTTTCCTTTTCAACCGACTAATGGAAGTCTACTAAAAATATGGTTTCCTCGAGTTCTTGTAGCTCTATAAGTCTCTGCGCCACTGATTCCTCTTCTGTCATGTGTGTGACTTGTGCAATATACAGGCTTGGAGTAATGAACTTTGTAGGCACCACTGCCTCTGTTCCATAAACTAGCTGGAATAGTGTGTAACTGTGGAGTTTCTTTGTGGTTGTCTTGTAGGCCCATAGTACCTCTAGAACTATATCATCCCAGTCCTCTCGGTTTGTGCAACAGACCTTTGTTAGTCTCCTTTCCAGGATTTTGTTGAAGGCTTCAACTGTTTCATTGGCCCATGGGTGGTATGGACTTCTTTTGTGATGTTGAATCATAAATTTTGTTGTAAGTGTTGCTATGGTGTTTCTAATGAAATGAGTTCCCTGATCATTGGTTAGGCTCCTGGGACATCCGAAGTGGGTAATGATATTTTTCTAAGATGAACCGGGTAGCAGTATCTATCTAACAATCATGTACCACTACTGCTTCTGCCCAACAGGTAAGGTAGTCAGGTGTGGTAATGATGTATCTAGCCTTTGAATGTTTCGCTATGGGGTTGATTGGTCCAATGAAGTCAACTGCCCATTTCTCAAATGCCTATAGAGATCTAACTGGTTGTAGTGGTAGTTCCTCTTGGTGTGACGGCTTGCCCACCCGTTGAAAAACATCGCACAATCTAGTGTATTCTTTTGCATCCTTTAAAAGTGTTTTCCACCAAAGTCCTACTTGTAGAACTTTATGTGCCATGGCCATTCCTCCTACGTGGCCTCCTGCAACTCCACTATGGAATTCCCAGAGTATATCCTTCCTTTCGTGATCCAAGATGCATCGTCTGAGAATGTTGTCTAGTCCTAGTTTATACAACTGTCTGGTGATCAACTGGTAATCTACTGCTCTAATGACCATATGGTGTTTCTAGGTTTCATAATACATTTCAGGACAGGCCCCTGTACTGAGAAAGACTGCTATGTCCTCTAGATATCCCGGTATGGCCTCAATCCTGAAAAAATATGTGTCTGGGAGCTGGTCGTCCATTGCTCCACCACTTTATCCTGACTCTAGTCTAGATAGATGACCAGGTTTGACATTGCATCATTCCAGCTTGATGATAACTTCGAAGGAAAATTCCTGAAATAGCAACAACCATCTACAAATTCTCCCTTCTAGCACAGGTTTGTTAACTAGATATTTTAATGCAGAATGGTCAGTAAAGAATTTGAAATGGGAACCTAGCAGATAATGTCTAAATTTATGTAAAGCATAAATCATTGCTAATCCTTACCTTTCTGTCATTGTATAGTTTCACTCTGCTTGCGATAGCTTCCAACTCGCAAAGTAGATGGGGTGATCCATAGCTCCATCTCCAGGCTGCATTAAGATAGCTCCTAAGGAAATTCCTAAAGCATCTACATGGACATGAAATTCCTTATCCCTGTTTTGGAATATCATAATCGGTGTTGTAATGAGCTTCTTCTTAAGTGTCTCAAATTATTTATCAGATTCGGGAGTCCATTGGAACATTTCAACCCTTTTCAGGAGGTTTTCCAGAGGTGCAGTAATGTTGGCATATCTTCAAATGAAGCTGCGATAGTAGCCTATGTGTCCTAGTGTGGAGCACAACTATTTAGCACTCGTAGGTGGCATCATATTCATAATGATCACAACTTTAGCTGGGTCTACCAATACTCCTTCTCGACAGACTATGTGGCCCAACAGATAGCCATGTGGCACACATAAGATACATTTTCTGAGATTTAATGAGATTTGCAATTCTTTGCATCTGTCAAACATTAGCCTTAGCAGTGCTACATGTTCCTTGAGTAGGCTATATATTGTCCAATCATTCATGTAGACTTTTATAAATTTGTGAATGATTTCTCTAAAGGCTTCTATCACAATCCTGGAAAAAACTATAGGGGCATTCTTTAAGCCAAATGGCATCACATTGTATGGAAAATATCCCCATTTGTTAATGAAAGTGGTCTTTCTCTTGTCCTCTTCGACGATCCTGACTTGATGGTATCCTAAAAATCAGTCTGTAAATGAGTATGCTTCCTTCCTCACAATCTGTTTGAGTACTTCATCGGTAAAAGGTGTTGGGAAAGGATCATGCACACAGGCAGAGTTGAGATTCCTGTAGTATACACAGACTCTAATATCCTCTATGTCTTTCTTGCTTTGGATGATTATCGGGCTGACCCACTCGGCTTCTTCTACCGGAAAAATGAGACGTGCTTCTAACATCTTGTCAATCGCCTTCTTAACTTTCTCTTTTATCCTGGGGTTAAGACGGTCTATGTCTAATAGGACTGGATCCTGGTTTTAAATCAATCTTCATTTCTCCCATGACTCCCTTGATTCCCTTTAATTCTGAAAAAGTCTTTGGGAACAAATCCTCATATTCCTGCAGTAAAATTTGTATTTCCTGACTAGTTTGTTCATCCCAGTAATCTCCCACCAAGGCTATCTTGGGTTTCTCTTCGGTCCCTATGTTGAGTCTCTTCAATTTTAATGGGTGATTATAGGAACTATCATTCTTGCTAGGTATGGTATTTTGGATTTATCTGCTCTCCTCTGTCTCTTTGACGGCTAGGTTTCTCAGTTCTTATAATTCGTCTAGGATTTCTGAATGTTTGCCAATCTAATAGCAATATATAGGTTTTTCAGTCGAGGGTAAGTGGCATTTATTCTGAAGTTCTTGGGTATGATTGGGACACACTACAAAGTTTGATCTCTTATTGATATTGGTTGTAAACAAAAATTCTTGAATCTTTTGTAGGGCTAGTTCAAGTTTAGGGTACTTACTTGTGAATGAGAAGTCTTTGAAAAATTGAGCTGCCAGTGTTTTCCAATCATTGGTCTGTCTCCTGGTTTCCTCATGTACAAACCAAGATTTCGAGATTGGGCTTAGAGAATGGGGAAATACCTAAACCTAGAAGTGAGAGGGTATCTCTGCAGCTTGCCACTGTGTTATGTACTGTTCAATGTGTATTCTAGGGTCTGATTCTCCGTTGAGCAGTTTCACATCGAGGAGATTCATCTGCATCCCTAAATCCAGCTGCTCCTTATTCCAGAACCTGTACTTGATATCTTGCCTCACCTCATCCCAAGTTTTGAGTACAACTTTATGAGTGTCCCACCATATGGCGGGGGTGTTCTGAAAAGCTATATCTGGTAGCGCGATTCTTTGATCTTTTCTCACATTCTATTCCATGTTTTGCAAAAACGTGTCTAGGTCTGAGGTGCCATCGTAGACTAGGTGTTCTCTAACTTCGGTCCCAACCCATTGGGTCATTCTGAGAGTTGCGCATCTTCTTGAGAATGTTTCGTGGGAACCTTGTTGCCAGCTATCAAAATCCAATTTTGAATCTTCATCTATTGACTGTATACTTCTCCAGCATACTGATCCATCTGTGGTAGAGTTTATATAATCATTTTTGGTCCCAGTTGTTATAGTGTACAACTGGTATAGGTCTCCTCCTTCCATATTATTGTATGTTGGTTCTGTGTACCCGGGTCCTACATATGGATCCAAAGGTTGAACTACCTTGATTCCCTTAGCTTCAAAAGTCATGCTTTCTTTCTTTAAATCCATTACTGCATAATTTTCGTAAGCCCAATCAATGCCAAGTAGCACAGGGTAGGGGTACTTGTCTCCCATGATCTCAATGACTTCAAAGTCAACCACTATTTTTACTCATGCTACATAGATTTCCACATTCTCCAGTCTTCCTATGGGAAATATACAGTATTGGTTTTCCAAATTGGGTAATATGTCAGTCTCAATTTTCCCAAGGCTTCCTAGGTATTCTTGGGCAGAATGTTCACATCTGACCCTAGGTCCAACATGACGTCATTAATTTTGAAGTCATCTAACTAGGCTACCAGTCAAAATTATTTTTCGGTTCTCACTTTTCTTCACTGCACTCTCTGAGTACTTTTCTCAGGAAGGTTAGCCCTTATCCTTGCTTCTGAGGTTTCTTTATTCCCTAAGACTAGGTACAGTGCATTGCACAACTTTTTTGTTAGTTGATCATTCCCCAGAATGTCAGAGAATAACCGAAACTAGAGGTCAATTGTATTTTGAGGTTTCTCAGGCTATCTTGGTATGACTACAAGGTTTTTGGGTGTAGGGGGTGAAGCAGGGACTTGCACCATCTTAGGGTAAGCATTCGACTTGAGGGGGGGGGGGGTTTCTTATGTTTCATGACTAGGAATATTCTAGAATACTTCTATGTCATATTTAAAGAACAACTTTTTCTTTAGGGGGAAATACATGTCTCCCTTAGGTGTTTCTTTTTGGATCTAAGGTAGATTATCAACATCAACTTCTGTCTTCGCTCCTCCTCAAGTAATGATATTGATATTGGGAAACTGTCCCTTAGAAATCCTCTTGATCTCTGAACTGATAAGGTTAGTTCCTCTTTGTCGTACTCTATCTTCCCACTTTGTGATTAACTCTGGACAGTCTTCAGTTCCGTGTCTTTTGGTTCTACAGTGAGAGCACCATGGCCACCTTGGATGTGGAAATTTTTTGGCCAAGTGAACTTGTTCATCACAAATATAAAATATTCTTGGTCCTCTTCCCCCAGTTCTTCCTCCTCTGAAGTATCCTCCAGGTCCACGTCCTCGACCTCTTCCTGGTCCCTGCAGATTTTCATTCACCCTAAATGTTTTTTGGTCTATCCTATCCGCGAGTGCGTCCAATGCTCTACATTGATGGGTAGTATGTGTGGTGGATGCGCAGAAATAACAGTGTACTATGTTTGGTACTGTCGAATACTTATGCATGATGGGGCACTGTCTTGGTCCATGCCTGTGGATTCGGCAGATCTCACAATATTATGTTATTGGTGCTACTTGGCCTCTTGGGAAAGCATGTTATGGGGTGGGGTTATGGAATGGTGAGTTCATCGATACTTGTGCAACTCCTCCTGTAGGTCTTGCTGGGGGTACCATCAAATTCTGAGGAGATCCTAGTCCCCTCATTCACGAACATTCATTCACCAAATGACCTTCCATATAGCATCCAGTGCACCAAACCTGTGGTCATCCTGGTCTAGGTATCATCAACTCCTTAATATTTTCTATAAGTGTTGATATATTCCCTTGTAGTTGTGCCAGATTTGCATCTACTGGGGGTCAAGTTATTCTTAAGCTCCCAGGGTATCCTTCCATGGATTCAATCTTCATTGATTGTTCCAAGGCGTATGTCAATGTGGCTATCCACTGTTGCGTTAGCGGAATCCAAGTTAGAGGAAGAAGCCCTTGAATGTACCATTCCCTTTGATGTTCTTCGTGGATTCGATGTGCCAACCTCCATATGACATATTTAAACTTCTGGTTGTACTCCCAGGCTGATTCACCTTCCCTCTGTTGGATCTCGCACAACTCAGACAGAGCCTATTGTTCTGACTGAGGAAATTTGAACTCTGCTATGAACTTTGTCTATACCTGGCCAAGTGTGAACACTTGACCTTGCATCCCTGGCACTCCTGGTTCAATGATATTCATGTACCACTTGAGAGCATGACCTCTCAAGGTAGTCTGGAACTCGATTAGCTTATTCTCATCCGGAGTCCCTTTGGATCTCTAGATGGCGTCGCACAAGAACCAGTGCTGCTCAACATCTTCATCTCCCTTACCCCAAAATTTTGGGTATCGGGCAATCAAACCTCCCACCCGACTGACCATTTTTGGTCCTGTTGTTCGTATCAATACGAACCCTAACGGTCTTGCTTGTGATCTACCGGGGGATCCCAATGTTCTCCCTGTACCCACACTTCCTATTTGTGACTGACTAACTAATTGTACTGGAACATAACGAGCATGAGAGGGTAGTATCGAACATACTGCTTGTATAAAAAGAACTTGGGGTATGGGTGATTCGGGGCTGGCGCCACTAGATTTGGGGTGGTTTTCTTTGATCTGGGGGGTCTCGTTAGCTTCTACTAGGATGATTTCTTAGGCCGGATTCTCGATTTCTCCTATTATCGGGATTGAATCTTCTCTTTCTCCTCCAAGATTCATGTTGGCTTCCTCCTCTCTTACCTCCACACTTTCTCCTTCTTGTCCCACTTCTTGGGGACTTCTTGCTCTCCTTGCTTCTCTCTCATTTAATATTTGACTGGCCAGTCATTCCTATCTTCTCATCCTCTGCAGTTCTTCCATTTGTCTTTACTCTACTTCTCTTGATCCTCCTTCTTTCCTCAACTTTGCATATTGTCTTGCGGCTTTCTTGATCTTTCCACTCCACTAATTCTTAAATATGGTGGCTCTCTTCAAGGCTCGCTCATCTCTTGAATCTATTTCTTTCTATTCCCCCTCCATTTTTCAAAGAACCCTTCCCATTTCTCATTCCATGACCCTCACCCCCTCTTTCCCTACCCCAAGCGAGGGGGTTTATGCTACCATCTCGGTTGGGGACATAGTCAACGTCCCCTCCTCCATCAAGAAAACCTTAATCCACAGGGGGATTTCTCTCAACAGTCTTCCCCTTGCACCTTTCTTGAAAATTTCCTCTGCCCACGAGAAAGACTGGTGGTTCTCAGCTGCAAATTCGATTATGTATCCTACTAGCGTGGTGCTAACCCAGAAATACACAACTCGTGTGACTAGGCAATCCAGCCTCTAGAGTGCTACTAAATTTTTGGTATCCCACACATAGATATTCTTGGCCCATCCTTGGAACTCTGGAGCTTCTTCTGGGAATTTAACCCAAAAAATCTCATACTGGTCGCTTGATCTTTCTGAGTAAAAGATTGTTTCACGAGTGTTTTCCAGTGATTTTCTTATTAGTCCCACTTCTTTCCATATGAAGGCTTCACAATTCCTTTCCCACCATTGATCAATACCAGATTTATAGATCAGCAACAACATTCTCCCTACAGGTTCCCTTTTAACATGGGTCTTGACAATGGAACCATTTTGTTGGCACGAATTTGATCAAACCAGGGTTCTTTTCAGGTTACCAACAAAAGGTACTGAGTATTCTAGAGCGTTGGCATTTTCATCTCCTCCGAAGAGAAGAAGTCTCACCCGAAGGGCTGCTGAGACAGATAGATGGGGAAGGGTATGAAGAAGACTAAAGAGGATCCATAGAGAATTTGGAACTCATTCATGTTCTTTTGCAAGATTCATTAACAGATCTGAGCCATCTAAAGGAAAGAATTGAACCTACTTACGTTGCAAGAATCAATTAAACATAGAACCATCAAATAGAACTCATAAGACATAAATAAGTGTCGTAATGCATAAGTAACCAAACAAGGGCACATCATATTTTAAAATCTGATCCTTCTTTGTATTATCTTTGAGATCTTTCTCTATTTACAGACTCATAATCACACAGTAGGGTACATTATTGTTGGATTACTGAGAGGGGGGGTGAATCAGTAATAACGTAATTATAATCCTTTTCTTCAAATGTTATATCAATGTAGAATTATTATCCAATAATGAGCATTAATAAATAAACAATCACACACATACACAG
>SNQJ01S0093697.1:20866-32188 GCA_010110895.2 Picea sitchensis | reverse complement strand
AATCTTTTTCATACTTTGTTTGACAAATGAAAATTTCATCCTCATTTTGATAAACCTCCATACCCATAAAATAGTGCATGAGAACCAAATCTTTCATCTCAAATTCATTCATCATAGTAGTTTTGAATTCATCCTTCATCTTAAAACTACTACCCATATATAATAAGTCATCAACATATAGACTTACAATAAGAATACCATTACCTTCTTGGTTGTAGTAAAGTGTAGGTTCACTTTTACTTCTATTGAATCCACTCTCCTTGAAAATACCCATCAATCCTAGCATACCATGTTCTTGGTGCTTGCTTGAGGCCATACAAAGCCTTCTTCAACTTGTATACTTGATGTTCTTTTCCTTGCACCAAAACCTTGTGGTTGTTCCACAAACACTTCTTATTTTAAGTAACCATTCAAAAATGCACTTTTCACATCCATGTGATGAATGCTCCATTTACTTTGAGCTACTAATGAAATCATGATTCTAACATTCTCTTGTCTTTCCACTGATGCACATGTTTCTTCATAATCAATTCCACACCTCTATGTGAACCCTTTAACAACTAATCTTGCTTGTGTCTTTCAACACTCCCATCACTATTGTACTTAGTCTTGTAGACCCATTTAGTACCAATCTTTTTCTTGTCATGTGGAAGTTCTGTAAGCTCTCAAGTATCATTCCTTGAATAGAATCTATCTCTTCTTACATTGCTTGCACCCAAACCTCATTAGTACACGCATCTTCAAAACATGATGGTTCAAAATCATCCTTGGAAAGTAAAGAAAAATTTACTCTCTCACCTATTGGATTTTCTTCATGTGCTCAACTTTTACTCCTTTGATAAATGTCACTTAATATTCTTACCTTCCTTGCAAAACTTGAATTTGATGTTGGCATTGCACTTGGAACTAAAGAATTAGATGAGGGGATACTTGGTGGATTTGTAGCACTTGGAAGTGAAATATTAGTGGACTTCTCATTATCAATATCATCAATAATATCCCTATCCAAAACAGATTTAGAAATATCATCATGCCATTTTTTATGGCCATAAACTCCCCCTTCATAAAAAGTCACATCTCTTGACACAACAATGCTATTAGTGAGGGGATTATACAACGTGTAAGCCTTACTTTGTTCACTGTATCCAACAAAAATGCATGACTCAATTTTTGGATCTAACTTTTCTCTCTTTTGATCAACTACATGGACATAGGCTACACAACCAACGACTCTGAAATGATTAACATTAAGATTTTTTTCATACCAGGCTTCATATGGAGTCATGATACCAAGTCCACTTGTGGGACATCGATTGAGAATATATACAAATGTAGCAACTGCATCACCCCAAAAATAATTGCTTAATCCCTTGTTTTGTAACATACTTCTTTCCATTTCCACCACCCTCTCTGCTACTCCGTTTTGTTGAGGTGTGTAAGAAGTGGTGAGTTGTCTTTTGATGCCATTCATATCAAAATAATTTTGAAAATATTTTGAACAAAATTATCCTCCACGATCAGTCCTTGAGCACCTGATTTTGCAACCTCATTCATTTTCCATAACGGATTTAAACCTCTTGAATGTATCAAAGGCTTCATCCTTAATCTTCAAAAAATAAACCCAACACTTTCGTGAGTAATCATCAATAAAATTCATAAAATATGATGACTTACCCAAACTCTTTGTCTGCATAGGACCACAAATGTCTCAGTGAACTAACTAAAGTGGATAATGGGCCCTCCATGCATTTCCTTTTGAAAATTTCTCTCTTGCATGTTTTCCTTTATCACATCCTTCACAAATCTCCTTCTGTTATTGAACCTTAGGCAAACCATAAAATAATTCTCTCAATGTTATAAGCTTCACACTATGAA
Source organism: Picea sitchensis (assembly GCA_010110895.2). Lineage (NCBI taxonomy): Eukaryota > Viridiplantae > Streptophyta > Pinopsida > Pinales > Pinaceae > Picea > Picea sitchensis. The sequence goes on along the minus strand of SNQJ01S0093697.1, from coordinate 30,313 downwards.
AATTCAAATGTCCATACTTGACATGCCACAACCAACTTTTTTCCTCATATGCCATATTGGAAAGATGGTTGTTATGTTCTCCAACTGTCAATGGGAACATCCTATTCTTTAACATAGACACAACTGTAACCACCCTATGGTCTATATTCTTATCATACATTGTACATTGTTGATTTTCAAACACCACCTTATAATTTTTCTCACACAATTGGCCAACACTCAATACATTATGCTTTAATTGTGGAGTGTAATAAATGTCTTTAAAATTTTCATACCTTCTTTAGTATGGAATTACATAGCTCCTTTTGTAGAAACCTCCAATGCTTTGTCATCACCAAGCTTGATCTTGGATTTAAAACTCTCATCCACTGTAGAAAAGAGCTCCTTATTTCGTGACATGTGGATAGAACACCATGAGTCTAAATACCAAATATCTTTAATGCCATTTTCAACTTTGTCATAAGATAAAAAAAAAATTGTTTAGAGAGGCCTCATCACCTTCTTGAGAATAATTAAAACATTTTTTATTATTACCTTCTTTTAATCTACAATCCCTTTCAAAGTGATCATAATCTGCCTCTACCTCTTCCTCTTGAACCACCCCTTCCTCTTGGATAATTCTGATTTTGACCTCTACCTTGGCTTTGTTTGCTTTTGCTGCCAGTGTTGGTATCTTCACTCTTTGTAATTTGCAATTTTAAAGAAAAATATTTCTTGCCACTTTCTCCAAATGAATCTATCAATATTTCTTCATGAGACATAAGAGATCCAACTAGGTGATCAAATTGAAGAGTAGACAAATCCTTTCTTTCTTCAATGATGATGGAAACATGGTTGGCCTTGGTGTTAGAGACCTTGACACCTTTTTAATCACAACCTCTTTGTCCACAATTTCTCCAAGAGTAGCCATCTTATTGACTACATCTTTTTCTCTCACACAATAATCACTTACATTTTCAGCCTCTTGCATTTTCAAATTCTCAAATTCTCTTTTCAATGTCTATAGCTTGACAAATTTGACTTGATTACAACCTTGGTAATCTTCTTGTAGAGTCTTCTAGGCATCCTCTGTTGTCTTTGCACCTGCAATTCTTGGAAACAAACTTTTATCAAAAGCAATTTGAATATGAAATAAAGCTTGATCATTCTTCTTTCTATATTCCTTCTTAACTACCCTATCATTTGCAGTAAGTGTGGTCCAAAATTTCTGTCTCTACATAACCCGTTTCTACAATATTCCATAGATCTTTCCCTACGAAAAACAAATTTAGGCATATCATCATGGAATTTTTGATGACCATAAACTGCTCTGATACCAAATGAAGGATTTATGCAGGCCTATCTCTGGACTAGATAATCATTTAATTAGAATAACATAACACTATAGAAAATGATTAAATCACAATATCATATAAAGAAGAAAGAAGAATTTATTATTGAGGTAGTTGCACAAAAATGTGACATTCAACTGTGATCAACCTTGATCTTCATAACAATACATAACCTCATATAACAAACAATTAGCTACTCCCGATTGAAGGCTTACAACAATTTATTTTGGAGAACTACTCATGCATTTTGCATGCATTATTTAGTGAGACAATCTATAATATCTAAACACTAACCGACATAAAAAAAACAAACTGCAAAGAGATTGCATCATGTCAGATGATTGACAAGACTACATAAATTACAAACAATAGCTTTATGTTAATTGGATTTTCCATGTGTCAAATATAGTGTATATTATTGGACAGTGGGTTATGGAAGATCTTATTTTATTGGATAGAAAAATAATACTTAAAACAAAGAAAACAATGTCTTGAGTGAAGAAAAAAACATAGTTAAACTCATCAATAATAAGAAAGAATTGTCGGTATAGTCATCATGAATGAGGGTTGAAATACCTTTGTTGTTCCAAGTGAAATAGTATATGGGATGATTGATTCTGTTGGTGGTGCAACATTTTCAAGACAATGACGGTTGTGAAAGAAAGAAGCAATGTTAGAAGGAGGAATTTGCAAATTTTCTAGCAAACATGAAAGCACATGACGAACACGTACTTCAATAGATGGTACTTGTTCCTGAATGACATTAGTGTCTAGCCTACATGTTTTTGTTTTTTTCTCCATGCTCTAAACTTTCACTTCCATTGGTTGAAGTATGGAGGTTGTCATTTGTACATAGCCTATGTACATGATGATCTTTCGGAATATAAGAAGTTTCCCCAATAAAATGAATGTTCTTAGAATAATGTGGAATAGTAGAAATATTAGCATTATGAAAAGACTATGAGAATGAAACATTCATGGGAAATGTTCTTTGCATGACATTATCCAAACTACTATACTTACGGTTATTGGGAAAATCAATTTCAACAGTGCTTTCCCTAGTCCTTCTATGATATAGAATTCTTCCACATTCATTTATTGCATCTTTGTTTTGTTGATACCATAAAAGTTGATGTTCTTTAGCCCTCTCACATGATGTTGGTGATCTATTGTGTTTGGTAGAATGCTTACTTGTTCCTTCAATGGAGATTTGTACAACTACATAGAAATAATAACACATTTTTAACATCATCACAAAAATATAAATTCCATTCATATAAAGAATAAAAAATTATGGAATTAAGAAAACAAATAAAAAATAAACATATTTAGATACATTTGAATATATATAAAGTGACATGAACATGATAATAATGAAGAAATGGAATAAAAGTTAAAAGTAAAATTGCAATAACCATATAACCATAACAAGTGCACTTTAAAATTAAACTAATTCATAATGGAATAAAATTCAAAAGTCAACTTTCGATAACCATATAACCATAACATGGGAACATAAAAATTAAACCAATTCATAATTGAAATTTTATAATGGAATAAGAAGAGTTCTAAAACAAGTACAACATGTTTGATAATATTTAATATTACTTATTATAAGTCCAAGCAGCCTAATCCATCACATCTATTCCCAATGGTGGAATGTCATCAATAGAATCCATATTTGGAAGAAGTGGAAAAACATTTCCATTTTCAATGAGATCATTGAAATGGCCTTGAAATGGAAATTTCAACCCAGAGTTATGTAGCATGGAAACATTAGTAATATTTATTGGGAAACATAAGTGAGTCATCAAGTCATAGAACATGACTAGAAGTTCATTGTTATTGCACATCAATACTATCCCACCAACTGTTCGAAATGGAAGATACCGAGGGCATTTTTTTATTTATATCTGTTGAAATTTGTTGCAAAAAAATCCATTTGAATCCCTAATCATCCTCGAAATAGTCCAAACTTTGTTCAATAAATGACTGATCGAATTGAAAATTATCCACTTCTTTAATAAATCAAACAAAGGTGGAACCATCATTGATGAGGCATATAAGTTGGTTATTGTATAATGCCAAAGACATATAGTGTATATCTGTGATTGGAACAAAATAAAAACCCCACTAACTATTTAAAAAATCCAACCAATATATAGTGTACCCATACCGAGGGTAGTCATCATAATCTGTATCCAAATACAACCAATAAATTTTACTTTTATAGACCACTGCCTCTTTTGGAGGTGTAGTCCCACCATAAGGAATGGTTGTCCTCCAAACATTTTCAAGGCTACTACAAATTAAATACTTTGATTGGTTTTTTCTTCAAATATGTTTCAAAACAACCCATTGATATTTTCTAGCACTGACATTTTCCAAGAGTGTAAAGAAACCCCCGTCGCCAACCCATATAGAACCTATATTTTTGAATGACTTGGTAAATGAAATCATCACAATTTATTTTTTTCAAGGGAGCATCCCTTTGGTGATGATAAAAAAATCATGCATCGAACGGTGCATTCAATTGTCTATGTGGAATCTATAAATGACATATGAAAATGACATATGCGACCAATTTGATTAAGGTATGCTCCTAGGAAGTAACTTTCATCACCATGGAGCAATGGAATAAGCAAACCAAATCCATTTTTGGAAACTTGATGGCATTAAGTAAGGAATGAAGAGGTTTGTAGAAAAACATTACATTGTTTACAAACTATTCTAAATCTTGTCAATACTGAAAAAAGGAGCCAAAAAAAGATCAGCTCCAAAATATGGAATGGCAAAAAACTCCACACTGTTGGATCCATAATGGTATCTTGAACTTGATTAATATTGAAAAAATATGAACACAGTGAATATAATTATTATTTAATGAAATCTAAAGTATTAAACCTTTAATGAGTAACACAATGAACAGAAGCATAAATATTGCAAAACAAATGAAATAAATGAAGAAAATATGAAGTAAAATAGTATAAGCATTAAATGTAAGGAAGTATATGTATGAAGCATATTTAAAAAGGTATAATTTAAAAAAAACATTGAATCAATATCTAATGTGAATACCAAAAGAATTACATATAAAAAAACATTAATTATGAAGATATAATAGAAGCATAAAAACAATAAATATCATATATATAAAAAAACGTAAACTAACATACATAACATATATGGTTAATTTATTGATCTTATATCCATTAATCTATTGAAAATCAAAGGAAAAAGACACAAAATTGAGTGTTCACATGGATCTATAGTTTTTTTTGTTCAAATTAATTTTATGGGATTCAAAATCCACATGTAGGAAAACATCAAACTTATGTATATGTCAAACATAAAACACTTCTAGGGAGTCTCTATGATTAATGTTCTCACCATGCAAATTGACTTTTAATTAATGATACCATAAAAAACTGATCTCTAATATAATATAGTAAAAATGACCAATCTTCAATATAATTTTTTTCTTTAAATATACATATTATTAAATTAATCAAAATTAAATAATAATGAAAAGGACATATTATCCACCAGGTTGCACAAGCTAGATTTCCTGAAGAGCCGCCAAAGAATGAGCAAGCAGTGCTCATACATGCAGAATTCAGTGATTCAGCAGGCCCTGAAAAGGCCCCTTTTCCCGTATTTCCACTATTGTAATAAGTGTTCTAAGTATGAGAGAATGTAAAAGGCTATTGGCCACCCTTGATCTGGGAGTGGGCACATACTCCGGAGTGTTTTTTTTACTTGTTAATTATTTTTTTCTTCTTACCTTAGTGAGAGGATTAAATAATTTCTGAGTTTTTTCACTCGAAAAAAGACTTGCTCCAAAGTCGAAGTATGTGTTGACAAATAGGTCTTGGCATGGAAAATCCAATGTCTAGTGTCAGAATGTATATAAGCTCATACTAGAACATAGTGTTCGGGTTATTTGGAAATTACGGCTAAGTCTGATAGGTTTTTTTTTTAAGTTTTAGCGAATTAATTAAATTCCCGCAAAATNAAACATTAGTGATATTTGTTGGGAAACATAAGTGAGTCATCAAGTCATAGAACATGACTAGAAGTTCATTGTTATTGCACATCAATACTATCCCACCAACAATACTATCCCACCAACTGTTCGAAATGGAAGATACCGAGGGCATTTTTTATTTATATTTGTTGAAAGTTGTTGCAAAAAATTCCATTTGAATCCCAAATCATCCTCGAAATAGTCCAAACTTTGTTCAATACATGACTGATCGAATTGAAAATTATCCACTTCTTTAATAAATCAAACAAAGGTGGAACAATCATTGATGAGGCATATAAGTTGGTTATTGTATAATGACAAAGACATATAGCGTATATCTGTTATTGGAACAAGATAAAAACCCCACTAATTATTTAAAAAATCTAACCAATATATAGAGTACCCATACCGAGGGTAGTCATCATAATCTGTATCCAAATACAACCAATAAATTTTACTTTTATAGACCACTACCTCTTTTGGAGGTGTAGTCCCACCATAAGGAATGGTTGTCGTCCAAACATTTTCAAGGCTACTACAAATTAAATACTTTGATTGGTTTTTTCTGCAAATATGTTTCAAAACAACCCATTCATATTTTCGAGCACTGACATTCTCCAAGAGTGTAAAGAAACCCTCGTCGCCAACCCATATAGAACCTATATTTTTGAATGACTTGATAAATGAAATCATCACAATTTTTTTTTTCAAGGGAGCATCCCTTTGGTGATGATAAAAAAATCATGCATCGAACAGTGCATTCAATTGTGTATGTGGAATCTATAAATGACATATGAAAATGACATATGCGACCAGTTTGATTAAGGTATGCTCCTAGGAAGTAACTTTCATCACCATGGAGCAATGGAATAAGCAAACCAAATCCATTTTTGGAAACTTGATGGCATTGAGTAAGGAATGAAGAGGTTTGTAGAAAAACATTACATTGTTTACAAACTGTTCTAAATCTTGTCAATACTGAAAAAAGGAGCCAAAAAAAGATCAGCTCCAAAATCTGGAATGGCAAAAAACTCCACACTGCTGGATCCATAATGGTATCTTGAACTTGATTAATATTGAAAAAATATGAGCACAGTGAATATAATTATTATTTAATGAAATCTAAAGTTTTAAACCTTTAATGAGTAACACAATGAATAGAAGCATAAATATTGCAAAACAAATGAAATAAATGAAGAAAATATGAAGTAAAATAGTATAAGCATTAAATGTAAGGAAGTATATGTATGAAGCATATTTAAAAAGGTATAATTTAAAAAAAACATCGAATCAATATCTAATGTGAATACCAAAAGAATTACATATAAAAAAACATTAATTATGAAGATATAATAGAAGCATAAAAACAATAAATATCATATATATAAAAAACCGTAAACTAAAGTACATAAAATATATGGTTAATTTATTGATCGTATATCCATTAATCTATTGAAAATCAAAGGAAAAAGACACAAAATTAAGTGTTCACATGGATCTATAGTTTTTTTGTTCAAATTAATTTTATGAGATTCAAAATCCACATGTAGGAAAACATCAACCTTATGTATATGTCAAACATCAAACACTTCTAGGGAATCTCCATGACTAATGTTCTCACCATGCAAATTGACTTTTAATTAATAAGACTATAAAAAAGTGATCTCTAATATAATATAGTAAAAATGAGGAATCTCCAATATAATTTTTTTCTTTAAATATACATATCATTAATAAATATACATATCATTAAATTAATCAGAATTAAATAATAATGAAAAAGACCAATCTACAATATTGTTTTTATTTTAAATTAATATGAATTAAATAATTTATAATAATTAAATTATTAATTATTAATTAATAAAATAAATATTAAATAACAATTATTTATAAATTAGAAAATAATATAGAAAAATAAAATAAATAATAACAAAATAAATACATTATAAAAATAATACATTAATATACGAAAAATGAATTTATAAATTATAAATAAATTTAGCAAAAATAAAATAGTAAATAACAAAGTTATTAATAAAGTTAATAATAATAATAATAAAGTATTACATGTAATAATAAGAAAGTAATAATAAAACAAAGAGATTACTAAAATAAAACATTAAGAATGCAAAAATATATAAATAACAAAACAAAGAGATTACTAAAAGAATATTTTAAGAATACAAAAATATATAAATAAAGTAAGAAGACATTAATAATGTATAAAAATACATTAATGTATTAATTAATTAAAACCTTAATATAGTGTATAAATAAAATATCAATATTGTAATGTATAATGCAATGTATTAATGCAACCTATAATATAATAAATATCTTCATGGAATCTATTAATAAATATATAAATTAATATATTTTAAAGTAATACATTGCTAAAAAGATAAAATTATTAATAGTTTAATAAAACATATATACATTATTAAAGTATAAAAGTTTTAAAAAATACAATAATACATAATATTAATAATCTATGAAGAAATAATTGAGAATTTGTTTGGTAGTGAGTTGGTTAAGCTCTGCAGCTCTCAAGACCTAATAATTTGCGATGGAGTAATGAAGTGGCCAAACTCCAACCAAATAACATGTATTCATGGTCAAGGTAGTAGTGTTGCAGATTATGTGATATCTGGTATCCTTGTTTCCAACCAAATAACAACTTTTAACCTTTTAAAATACCATGAGCCTGACTCTGATCATAAACCTTTAACCCTAACTCTAAAATTTTCCATGCATAGGAGCACCATTGAAGAGAATCATGATAATCAAAGGAATTTGCGCTTTGAAAAAAGTAAAGTTGACATTTTCTTAAAGGATTTAAATAGTAAATTAAACCTCCTAACTTATAAGGACAACATTAAAGAACTCTATCATAATTTTACAACTACCCTTTCCAGTTCTATTAACAAGTTCTCTTTCGAGGTGTCCTATAAAAAGAATAATAGAACAACCAACCCTTGGTATGATAAAGAATGCAAAATTGATAGGAAATCCATTAGGGATGCTTCTAATGATTCATTAAAACTCAATAAGATCAATACGTACAAAGCCCTAATTAAAAGGATAAAAAGATACTATATCAATAAAAGACAAGAGCAACTTTCACAACTATACAAGTTGGATTCTAAGAAGTTTTGGAGCCAAATTCTAAAACACAATACTAAAGAAAATAATAGGATTCCCTTAACGGACTTGAATTCCTACCTTAAAAGTCTTTACGTGTTCCCTAATTCAATGGACACCATTCCTATTGTCCCTACAAAGGAAGAAATTTTTTCTTTAGATGACATAGAGTTTGGGGTTAAGAGGCTTGCAAATGGGAAAGAAAAGGACATTGAAGGCTACCAAGATGAAATTTTTAAAATCAAAGGGCCAATCCTTATCCCTCACATAAACAAGATATTCACTTTAGCAGTCAAGAAGGGCTTCCCTAAACCCTGGATGCAAAGCCTCATTGTTCCTATTTTTAAAAATTGGAATAGAAACATTCCCTCTAATTATAGGACCATTATGATTAGCCCGATTTTAGCCAAGCTTTATGGAATTATTTTGAAAAAGAAGATTAACATTTGGCTAGAAAGTGACGGCAAAAGAGGTAAAGGCCAGGCCGGGTTTAGGAGATATCATTCAACTGTGGAGAATCTTGTTACCTTTAGGATCATTGCAGAGGAGTTCCGCAATACTAAAACCAATATATTTTTCTTTTTATTACTTTAGAAAAGATTTTGACATGGCTCTTAGGAAAAACCTTTGGAATAGGTTGGAGGAGATAAAAGTGCCTCTCAAGTTGAGGTATGCTGCAATAAGGATGTATGCAAGCATTATTGATAAGTTTAAAACACTCAGGGCTGGTCAAAACAGATTAACTGCAATATCGGAGTCAAACAAGGTTGTCTCTTGTCCCTTACCCTTTTTGGCATATACATTGATAAATTAGAAGAATGGTTGGAAAAAACAGGTTGTGTCGGCCCTACTCTCACTGGTATAGTCATCAATCTTCTTCTTTATGCCGATGATATCGTTCTTATGGCAAGAAGTCCCCATGATCTTGAAAACCAACTAAGAATC
>SNQJ01S0093697.1:0-17563 GCA_010110895.2 Picea sitchensis | reverse complement strand
TAATTGATTATTAATAAATAAAAATTAAATAAAAAATATTTATAAATTATAAATTAATTTAGAAAAACAAAAGAGTAAATAACAAGGTATATTAATAAAGTAAATAATAATAATAATAAAGTATTACATGTAATAATAAGAAAAGAAAAAAAAAAGGAATTAATAAAATAATACAATAATAATGCAAAAATATAAAAATGAAGTAAGAATGCATTAATAATGTATAAATGCATTGATTTATTATTACATAAATATATAAATTAGTGATATCGTTTGTTGAATATTCCCTTGAGACGTCTTCTAAACATTCATAAAGAAGTGTTGCATGGCAACGTATTCCCTGCTAGATTGGATTGGGAATAAATGCACTGCCACAGCGGGACCGAACAGAGACACGTGGGAAGCATCTTGAATTACAGGTGGTATCCATCCAGAGGATGACTTGTGGCAGTGTGTCATAGGCCAGCCACAAGACATTGGGCTGGTAGATGACCCCCAAGGTTAATATGCGAATGAGGTAGTTTTTTCCTGGGGTGTGTATAGTTCAACCACGGGACTTAGAAAATTCCTGTCTCAATGAATTGCAATAAAGGTTCCTGAAAAAAGGACCAGGAAACATACACATTAAACATTCAAATATAATAAACACAATTTCCTGATATCCGACATAGTTGAAGGAAAAAAAAACTAGCATTACCGAATTAGTTTTCTTTGAAAGTTATCAAAAGTTAATAATGCATTACAATAAAGGTTCCTCGAAAGAAGGACCAGTAATCACACACATTAAACATTCAAATATAATAAACACAATTTCTTGACATGCAACAGTTGAAGGAAACAAAATTTAACATTCCCGAATTAGTTTTCTTTGAAATTTATCAAAAATTAATAATGTTTGTTACATATTTCTGGAATCTTTTCGATATTTCTAGAAATTTAAATGCATTTTTCATATAGAATGGGATTGGGGCTCTCGCGGACCATAAAACAAATAAGTACAAGAAATAAGACTATAGAAAGAAGAAGTTCGCGATGGTAGAAAGGAAGACCTGAAAAGAAGAAATTGGAATTTATGAGTGTTTGGTTAGAGATTTTTATTTAAAGATGTAGAATAACTGGATTGATAAAGAAAACAAGAGGTGATCAATATAGAATTACTATGAAGCCAACGCATTTTTGTTGCTGTCGTCGACGACCACTGGAATCATGCCAACCGGTTGTTGCCCTTCGTTGATGAGATTGTCCATTCTCCGCTGGAACCATTCTTCAATGTAGCTTCTCATGGGGGCCACATTGATTTCATCCCGGATTTCTATGCTGAAAATCTTGTTTTCTAATTTCCTTAGATCCACAGAAATACTATGTAGAGCATGTTCAATTTCTTCACTGTGTGTCGAATAGTCCACTAACCAGTTCTTGACCTCATCTTCACCATATTGAAGGATGTCGTAAATATTTTCTAAAGACAATCCCTTTAAAATATCAAGTTGTTCATTGAAGGCTTATTTGGTCAAGGACAAGGATTTGAGGATTAAGTTTGGGTCTTGAACCTCATTGGAACTTCTGGCTCAGTCTATTTGGGTGAGGTTTCTGAATAATTATTCTTTCTATGATATGGTTTGTTCACATGATTCGACAATGAGTTGCATGTTGTTAACTTTCTTTTGCTAGCATGCTTTTAATTGTTTGATCCACTTTGGTAAGGGGATATCCTCTTGTCTTATTTTTAGATATGAGTTGTTGATGGCATGGTTGGAAAAGGGGTCACCATATGTTCATAGAAATGTTCTTCATTTTTTAAATTCGTCTGTAAATGTCCGTGAAAATCATTTTCCCTCTTTCGAAAGGAAGGTATATTTTGTGATGTTGCTAGGCTTCAGTAATTGGTTGCATTCTTTTCTTGATGTTATTATCTACAAAGGCTCTACAGGATGTGAGGAAGCTGGAGGATCCTTTTAACTTGGCTGCTGGGGTAGCAAGCACGGTTCTTGCTAAAGGACTGGAAAACACTAGGGTAGAAATGAAAGCCTCCTCCAATTCCTTGATTCGGTCATTTAGTCTCGCATTCTCTACTTCAATTCCTCCAATGGAATCATCAAGAGAATCAACGATTGCGTGGTGAAATCGACATATTTGGGACGATTGCATTTTCCTAAAGTTAATCTTTGTACGATATTTTCCTCTCTTATTTGCTACATCTCTCTTTTCAATGTTCAAATTTTTAGATTGCCTATAAAAAACAGTGCTCTGGAACACAAAGGATTCATCTTCGTAAAAAATGTCAGTCTTAGATATTTCCATATTTGGAACTATGGTGCATCTCGTCCACGGGTAGGTAAATTTTGTTCAACAGGTGATCCAAAATCGGATCCAAGAGACTGATAGGGCTAAAAAAGGCTTAAAAATGAAAGTTCTTAGAATCAACTTAAACCAATTCCATTGCATCTGTCTCGTCGCGTTGATTCCATCCATATAATCACTTTCTCAAACGAGCACCGTATGTGAGAGTTATCGCACTCTGACCGTTTTCCCAAATAAGAAAAAAGTCAACAGGTCCAGTCAAATGATGACATCAGCATGACATCAATAGTGTTGACATGGCAGAGGCCATTGGAGACAAGTGGTAGCCTGATACAAGGTGATTGTTCAGTGACAGGGATCCACCCAATAGTTGGCAAGTGGTAGTTTGTTGATGAATTGTTGGGTGCCACATGGCCCAGTCATGGGCTGCCACGTGGCACCATGGGATTGGTCAATGGGTTCATATGGAAAAATGTTATGGATTCCTTGGGGTTTGATCCCATGACCTCCTGGGTCAACCCAAATCTTGACAAAGTCCCTCCACCAATGCACCCTTGTGTTTCTTGTTTAACAAGGATCACTTTAGTTTAAATAAAGTGTACTAAAGTGAAAAGGGGAAAACAGGGGGTTGGGGATAAGCCCCAGCCCATGGTCAGACTACTGCGGATGACCAAAACCCAGCAAAGGAGGGCACTCCCTCTCATGCGCACCCAAAAGATAAGCACCATCCCCAAGATCCAAGGATATCCCATGAGACCAGGGGGGTGCACTCCAAAAGGGGCCTAGCCCAGCTAAGGCATCCTTTTATTAGCCCTTGATCCCATACAGAGTGCCATAAGACTAGGGGAGTACACTCAGTTAGGGGCTTATCCCTTTTATTTGCAGAAAATGGGTTTTTAACATTAGAAAATGTGATTTTTTAGTGATTTTCAGGCATGTTAATGGAGTTTTTGGTCATTTTTGGGGGATATTGGGCTCTTTTTGAGGCCAGATTTTGGGAGGAAGTTGGGGATGGATAACCAACTTCAGATCTATAAAAACTAGGCCTGTTTGAGGCCATGGAGGACAGTCAGAGTAGAGTTATGTTGAAGGGAAGCCAATCCAAATCCATTTTTATGCAAGGAAGTTGTTGAGGAGCAGATGCTTGTGGGCCATTTCTGGAAGCTCCGGTCATCCGTTTTGCGTGCTGTTTATTTTGCTAGGTTCTAGAGATCTGGAAGAACATGAATAGACCAGTATTGTAGCCTAATGGAACTTCTGTGATGTACTTTTTGAGCTTTTGAATAGAAATAAAGAAGCCTCCCCCACTGAGACAAAGGCCCAGAGACGTAGGAAATTTTGTGTCGAACTCCGTTATCACTTCTCTTGTTATGGTTTGTTGTTCTTATTACTTCAGTTCAGATCTGTATACTGTTTTATGGCTTCTATATTCCTTCATTAAATTCATCCTTATTCATTCAGCTTCTTAAATGGTTAATTAACGCATGCAATTAAAAACTCAACCACAGTCATTAAAAGATCTTTCTGGATCAACAGGGCATCCACAAAAGTTTCAAGTTGCATGTACTCACTTTCAATTTTGGGTTCTTCCACCTACCCTACAATGTTTTTTCTCTTCTTTGTCAGGGTAAGCTTGCGAGAACTATTAATTTTTCCACAAGGAGGGTTCTTATCTCCTCCTCTATTTGAAGATTTATAGGTTGGTTTCTTACTAGGGTGGGCCATTGAAGCGATGCTTCATGATGTTGTTCTCTTGGGAGTGTTGGTCAGGGAATGGACACTGTTCTCATTGGATCCTTTTCCCTGTTGTCTGTACAATTCAATTGCGATTTGCAATGTCTCTACATCGCAATCGTCATAAGCAGGAGTTTTGTCGTCATTGTCTGTATCTTCGGTCAGACGTCTATTGATAAAAGAGATGCTAAGGCCAATTGATAGTAAATGTTATCGAAAAATCTCATTTGGGTTGAACCCTTTTAGCCTTTCAGCATATTTTAGGTTCAAGTTCTTGAAATGGCTAGCGAATTCGTCAATCTTTTTTATGTTTTTGCACACAAAGTCACTGACTTTCCATGGCAGAGGAATGAACTATTTTTTTCTCTTGTCGTGGAAAAAATGCAACCAGTGGTTGTATTTCTTTTCTATTTTTGTAAGAAACATCTTGTTCATTATGTGGAATGGAAGGAAAGTAGGATTTTCCTTGGAGCCAATGATCATTATTACACTGTAATTTTCCTTTTGTTCTAGTGTCCCCTTCCTATCCAAAAATTTGGTTTCTTGGACAGACATCCAGAGAGCATCCTTTCCTAAAAACAAATCTTTGAAAACTGAGACAAATCCATTAAATACCATATAAAAAAATGGGAGGCCTTGTGCCTCCACAAGGCCCAGTACCAAAATGTTACTAGGTCGAACTTATAGTTTATTTTCTTGGACAGAGACAGTTTTGGAAACAGATAGAAATGCTCTGTTGAGAAAATCAAATAGGATGACCTATAAAATTTATTCGATTCTTTGAATCATGACAGTTGGGAACATATTTCAATGGAAATTACCTTACCCCAACCGAAAATGAATTGTTCCTTGACTGTGAAGTACAAAATATAAATAACTATATGGGAAATGCTTGCCATGGATTATTGTCTCGTTATTCTTCTAAACAACCAAACAATTTTATCAGAATGGATTTCTAAAAGAACTGACTTGCAACTTTGTGATATCTTCAGGAACTGTTGTCAAGTCTTCGAGGAACTTAGGTAAGAGGTCCAAGCTGTTATCATGTTTTTTTAGGAACTGCTTGCAGTCTTGTCCTATGAAGTTCAATGTTGGCTCTGACAATTGTAACATCTTACAGAAGACCTGAGGTGAAAAAGAAACAGGAGAATGGTCACGCAGTGGAATAATTATTTGGCTTGAAATATATTTTTTGGCGCACCAAGAGACCACCTCCTTACAGTAAAAAACCTGAGGGGCGCAACCTGCACGAGATATTCTATAGGTCCAAATCAATTAATTTTGGGCGGAATAGGATGAATAGTAAGAGTATTCCCTCGACCACTGGAAGTTCTTGTCCTCGCGTTTGAAGATTTTCATTGTATCTCCATAGAACTGTTGTCACGCTACTGTCATAAGTTTACGATAACGTTGGTTTTCTCTAGACGATGTTTAAAATGAAGAATTGGAAGGAATAATATAACCCTGCGCAAATCTTGGTCCAATGCATGTGAATGGGAGATCTCCTTGAGAATTTTGTGCATTAATGACAATTTCAACGACTGTTGCATGATGTGTTGTTAGCATTAAAGACTAGTAATTTCATACATAGAAGTGTGAACATGGTGGGTACGACAATGAGAAATTAAGGATTGGATATTTCCTGAATGGATCAACGTGATGACCTGTGTTTGAGATGAACAATCGGAAGTGATAATATAACTCTCCACAGATCTTGGTTTAATGCGTATTAATGAGAGATCTCCTCGAGCATTTTGCTCACTAATGACAATGTTGACGGTTCTTGCCTGGTGAGCTATTAGCATGAAAGTTTAATAATTACATATTAATAAAGAACAATGAAGGTCACGGGGACGGGAAAGAGAAATTAAGAAATGTCTAATTATCGAAAGAGGTCGGGTGGGCTTCAAAATAGGGTTACAAGGTACAATTGTTGGAGGTGAAGGCTCAAGGGTCAAATTGTATGTCTCGGAACTTTTTGAGTGAAAAACGCATAACACAGAAGAGGGAAAGATGGGACAGTCCAGAGGGAAATTTTTATATCGCAGAAGTTCAGGTAATGTTTGCAGGACACAAAACAATGGAAGTGAAAACGTGAGCCCGCCTATCCAGGAACCGGCAATCAAAAAAGTGGCTCAAGTATGGAATAGGGAAAGAGTTGGACGGATTCATTTTCGCTAATATATTGAAACATGTAATATATATCTCATTGCATGGAAATATATTTTCTGCATCTCTTTGGGAAGAAAAGAGAAAATAAGAGAAAATAAATTCATTTAAATTCAAAGAGTCGAACTTCATTTAAATTGCACTGTCTCGTCAATGCTTTTTCTTTTTAATAATGATATGTACGATTGTTTCATGGTGAACTGTAAGCATTAAACCTTGGTTGTTGCATAGTTTGAAAGACGTACGAAGGTGGCGGGTACAGTAAACAATGACTAAGAATTGGAGATTTCATGAACCCGCCAACCCGAGGATCCATGAAAGACATTCCATGAAATGGGAAAGTACGAAAAGTGGTCGAATGATCTTCAGAATTAGGGTGACAATGGTTCCCCGGGAGACTTTACTTCCCTAGGGTCAAATTGTATGTCTCGAAACTTCAGTGAAAAATGTGTACCATGGAAGAGGGGATGATATGGGAGTCTAACGATCAATTTGTATATGACAGAAGTGGGGGAGATATCCTTGATACTTTATCTCATTAATGACATGTTTATGGTTCATTCATGACCAAGTGTTATCATTAAATCTTGCCAATTGCCTATCCAGAGAGAAGTAGGAAGGTGGTGGGGAAATGGAACAACAATTAAAGAATGGTTAATTATTGAAAGCAATTGGTGACGCTTAGAAATAGGGATACACGATACAACCAACATAGGCGAGGGTCTGAGGGTCAAATTGTATCTCTTGGGAGTGTTGACTGCAGAACGTGTAACACGTAAGAGGGAATGATGATGAATTCTTGCGGACAAATTGTATATCGTAGAACTTCGAGTACTGTTTCCTAGTCACGAAACATTGGAAACACAATCTTGAGCCCACCAGTCCGGGAACCTGAAATCGAAAAAGTGTCTAATTATGGAATAGGGAAATGGTAGGCTAGACTTGATAGACAGTAAATGTACCACATCATGGAGATACAACCAACTTGGGGCCAATTATTGAAAGGAACGACGGGTGCTCGGGCTCATGGCAAGGCATTCTAGTAGACAAATTGTATATTGCAGAACTTCGAGCACTGTTTGCAAGTCGCGAAAGATTCAAAACACAAATTTGAGGCCTTCAATATGGGAAACCGCAATAAAAAAAGTGTCCAAGTATGGAATATGAAAACGGTGGCCCAGACTTGTTTTCGCTAATATATTGAAATTTGTAATAGCTTTCCCATTACATGGAAAGATCTTCTTTGCGTGTTTCTAGACAAGTTTTGTAGGGATGGTTAGTCCTTGAGGCTTTTGCTTATTAATGGCAATTTTTACAGTTGTTTCATGATGCTGTCTTAGAATTAAACCTTTGTTGTTGCATATTTGGAAAGAAGTACGAAGATGGAAAACACAGGAAACAATGACTAGGAACTAGAGACTTCATGAACCTGCCAACCCAAGGATCCAAAATAGGGTGACAAGGTCTCCCCAAAAGACATGAGCCCCTGACTGTCAATTTATATCACTCATAAAATTTGAATGCATAATGTGTAACACAGAAGAGGGGACAATGTCAGAGCCTGGAAACCAATTTGTATATTGAGGAAGTCCATGTGCTATTTGTAGGTCACGAAACAACGAAAGTTAATTTAGAGTCCGCAATAATTAATGTGTATTGGAAAGGAAGTGATTTTGGTAGGGATGGAAGAGAGCCATAAATGGTTTGAAATGTTTTATGATTTCGAGTAAAGTGAATCTTGCGAGTTGGAGGAGCCTGGGGTGAAATTGTAGATTAGGGAATTTTTGGGGTGCAAGATGTATATCACAGAATAGGTGGAAAAATTTGGCTAAGTATAGAAAGGAACGATGGTCATAACGACAGATGCTTTGGAACATTTTTGAACCCTGGTAGAGTGAAACTTGTGAATTCGAGGAGTCTGCGGTAGAATTGTAGATCACATAAGTTTTGAGTGGAAGATGTATATCACAAAACAAGAAGCAACAGAGTTTGAAAGCACCAACCTGACAACTGCGGCCATAAAATTGGCTAAGTATGGAAAGGAACAACGGTGGGTCATATTCACCATGTGAGGATATAGATGGAGATGAAAATCTATGAGCCCGCTAAACACTAGAATCTGCGATCATAGAAAGATGACTAAGTATATAACTAGAAAGAGATAATAGGCAAGAAGAAGAAAAGGGAAAAATGGCTAAGTATCTCGCAGAACAACATCTATTGTTCGTTTATTAATGCCAATCTTTTCAAAACCCTGGTGACTTCTCTCTAGTAAAATCATAAATTTAAAATCACGAAATTTTCTTGGGTGCAAGAAGTATATGAAGGAACAGGGGACATAAGTGTTGGATACCACAAACCCGGGACCCGGTGGTTTGATAATTGGATAAGTATTGAAAGGAACCATGGTCGCTTGGGCTCATGGTGTGAATATATATATAAATATGGGCATCTGCCAATCTGCAAATCCGGGAGGTCATGATCATAGAGATGCGACTAAATATAGAAACACAAAGGGATAATAGAGGAGGAGAAAACAAGGAAAATTTATAGAGAATGTCTTTATATTTATTCCAATTGTATTCATATTAATATATATTAATAGATTATTTTTCATCCAAATGTAAAGCATCTTCAAATTTGTTGGATGTTGTTCAGTTCACAAATTTCATTGAAACTCATAATGAATAGAAAGAANTATGCATATCATGCAACATTTTTTATATGCACGGATATTATCAATTAGAAGAAGCTGCAATATATGCAAAACATTGAACAGGAACATGACGTCAACGCTTGAGTTTCCTTGTTGAAATAGAGTCCTTAATTCATTCTATTTACGGGACCCCAAAAAATGAAGTCAAGATGGGTCCTCCCATTTCTTTCTTTAAGTATAGGGTGGGTGCCAAATAAGTATGGCCTATGAAAAATTATTCTTCCATGTAAAATGTAAGGTGCGGACATAGTAGCCTTTACTTAAATCGAAGTGTTTGGCAACAAAAATAAAATCTTGTCGTCCATGTTTAACGAAAAACAAAAAAAAATACAAAATAAATTAAAAAACTCTACCAGAGATTGGAAGACACCATACAAAAACCTCAAATATTCTATATTCAAATAAACTGGGTTACAAAATACAACTGAGATTATTTTCCACAATGACTGGGATTAGGCATGCCACCGACAAAAAAAAGCAAATATGTACAATAATGAATCCCATGGACAATCTTTTATAGATTTCAAATTGATCATCAAATGCTTGATTCGTAAACAACAATTAGTTGAATATCAATTTTGGGTCTTCAACTTCATTGGTGCTGCTATCTAAATCTATCCTAGGTTTTTGAATAACTTGTCTCTTCTGGATATGGCCTACGTGCATTAGCTGGTTATTCAACATTCCATACTTTGATAAGTGTTAATTTCCCTCTATCATCAAAAGCTTCAGGTTTAAGGTGCCTTCCTTGTAATGTTCATGTTCATTGACATCTGAGACAAATTAGAGATGCGATTCAAGCCCAATTCAAAGACAAGGGAGTGGTTTTATGTGACAACAACCTTGGGGGAAACAAATTCAGTTAGCCAACAAAATCTGAGACAAAGAAAAAATTCAAGTATGTTGTGATTGTTATTCTCCCTATATTCGATCATATGTTTGGTTGAAAATCCTGTCTGAAGATTTGTATGTTGAACTTCTTTGTTTTATTGCTGTAAATTGAAAGGGACATCTAAGTAAGTTGCAAAATGTTTCTCTGTTGAAGTACATAGATTCTTACAACAAAACAGATTTGGCAAGTGTATCAAATGTTGCGGATCACATCCGAATATATATTTCATCGTAGGGATAGAAGACATTGCAGCCCAGAAAATGGTCTGGAATATTCGGAAGGGACGCCAAATATTACTCCATGCCCAAATACACTGAGAATGAAAATATAAAATTGGATACTCACGAACGTGAGAAGCTATATGCCCGTTTGAATCAACATTATAAAATTACAGAACTTTTTATGCCAAAGTTGTAACAGACTTGACAGACAACTAGTTTCTATGTCAAAGAGTGTTGAGCAACCTCTGGATGTAGTAATAGACTTGACATACAATCAACTTTCGATAACTACTGATACTAATTTCAAGTGTAAGAATTCGTGATTTGAGGCTCTAGGTAGTTTCACCTTCAGGCATCCACACTGGTGGTGACTCTAGTCTCTAGATAGCTTTGGATTTAGACATCAACACTGGCGATGGATATGGGAACAATGATATTGACTGCAGTGCGGCAATGCAGTGAGCAAGCAGGGTTTTCATTTTCAAAGAACTTAGATTGCAAGATTGTTAGACCCACAAAAAACATTGACTTTAGTGTTGCTTTGTCCTGACAACTACAATGTTTCTTTGAGTCTAGAAATCTTTGGACATTGGGTGTCCTGTGCAATAATGACCTTGACATTAGGTACATGTCATACATCTATTATCTGATATTGCAGTGTTAATGAAATTTCCATAGTGGATGACGACTAAATTGCATTGACACAATATTAATTGTGTTATTAATTAACATCCTCGAAGGACGTGAATCCAAAACAATGCCTAAAACTTTTCGAACAACCGTTTATTCAAAAAATACATTGTTCTGTATTTTAAAAAATAAGAAATTGTATTGTTTGAGCAAGTTATTTTTTTTTCAAATATCGTATCCACTACAATAGAAGAAATGCATATTCCTTATTCAAAGAAAGGGAAACAATAGGAAGATTGATATTAGGTGAAAACATCTATGGAATACACCACCACATTAAGGTATCTTCTAAAGAATGAAATAAAATGATTACATGAAGGTGGTAGTAAAAGGTGATTTTCAKAAACCAAATCATTACCTGAACATGCCAAACTTCTTGTAGAAGGTCGTAGTATAAAGTAATCTTCAGAAAGTGTCACAAAGTCCATAATATAGAATTCCTTCCCATTAGATTTTCCTAGTTACGTGTCGATGCAGGCATTAAAAATTTTTTAGAGCATCGTTCCCTGGTTATATACCCAACTTCAAGTAGGAGGAGAATATTCGTGCAAATAGGGGAAATCTCATCGACCCAGATGCAATCATATGCATAGGAATAGTGAAAAAACATCTGCAGTGGAAATAGAAAGTTGATTGTATGTGGAGTTTGTTACTACATCTAGAGGATGGTGAAAAAACTTGGACAAAGAATATGACTTCGTCTCAATTCTGTTACCACACCCAAAATTAGGTAAAAAAACTTTGAAATAGAAACTTCCATAATTTTAGGATGTTGATTCAACCACCCATACAGTTTCTCATACTCGTGACGATCCAAATTTATAATTTCCTTTTGAGTATATCCATGAATGGAGTAATATTTCGCATCATTTTCGAATATTCTAGACCATTTCTCAAGCTACGGTATGTGCGACTCCTTGGATGAAAGATAATTTCTTATGTGGTCTACACAATTTGATACACTTGCCAAATCTGTGTTGTTGGACGAAACTATATACTTCAACGAATCATCATTTTGCAGGTGACCTGAAAGTCCCTTTTGAGTCCCAGTAAGAAAACAAAGAATTTCAACACACAAATCTTCAGGCAGGCCTTTCAACCAATGAAAGCATCGAATATAGGGAGAACACCAATCACAAGATACTTGATTTTTTTTGTGTGTCTGAGTTTATGTTGGCTAACATAGTTTTTTTTCGCTCAAAGTTGACGTCACATAAAACCATTCCCTCGTATTTCAATTGGTCTTGAATGGCATCTCTAAGTTGTCTCTCATTTCCGTGACTAGGAACATTACAACGAAGGAACCTTAAATCCCAATTGTTTGATGATAGAGAGAAATGAGAATAAGTATTTAAAATGAATGCTAGAGGATGATATTATAATATTCCATAGATTTTGGTTTAATTCATTTTAAAGGTAGATTCCCTCGATCTTTTCGCTTATTATTGCCAATATTTTTGAATATGCAACACGATTCAACATTCCCATATGCAAGCAAATTCTCAAATATGACAACCTGTAATATAGGCACAGTATGAAAGAGGAACATGACATCAATACCTTTGTGCATGACACGTTTGTGGATGGCAGTGTGGTAGTACAATGTTTCACTTTTACTATGATGATGCCTTTAAAAAACTAAAATAACCAACACTTTTTGCAAATTCAAAATGGACGCAAATTTTTTATCATATCCCATAATATTCGTCTGTTAATGCGTTTTAATGGGAGATGTCCTCTAGATTTCCACTTATTAAAGCCAATATTTTCAGACCTGTCTAGTGGGTTGTCAATAGTAAAAGCATAATTAATGTGCGTTGGGAAGGGTAGAAGGCGGCGTGGATGGAGGGGAGTGAAAAATGCTTTTAAACTTTTCTGAACCCAGGAGTGCGTGAACTAGCGAAACTTTGAAGACTCGACTAAGTATGGAAAGGTAGGTTGGACAGATGGAGTCATCGTAGGTAGAGTTAGGATTGCGAGTTTGAGGAGTCTGGGGTCAAATTGTAGAGTAGGAAAGTTTTGGGTGCAAGATGTATACCCTGAACACGAGTTACCAGAGTTCGATAGAACCTATCCACGAACCCACGTTCATAAAATTGGCTAAGTATGCAAACAAATAGTGGTCGATCAGACTCATGATGTGAATATGTAGATGGAGATGACAATTTTTCATCTCATCACACCAGTAACCCGCGAGCACAGAAACATGAAAAAGTATGGAACCAAAAACGCATAATAGAGGGTAAGAACAAACGAGAAAAACAGACAAGTTTACAAGAAATTGGCTAAGTATGAAAATGAATGGTGGTCGATTCGAATCATTATGTGAATATATAGATGGAGATGATGATTTTTCAATTCTCCACCTAAGGAACTCGTGACCACAGAAATGTGACAAAGTATAGAACCAAAAACGCATAATAGAGGGGAAGAACAAAAGGAAAAAATAGGCAAGTTTAGAAAAGGAAAAAGAAAGGGAGAGAAGAACTTTATCACTCACACATCAACACTTAGTATCATAAATATGAAGCCATAGAAATGCATTAACTATGGAAAAAACATTGTCAACTATGAAATATAGTTGGAGCTCGACAAAGTCTGGTTCAATTCAAAAGAGATGTTGTTTATATCCATCTGGTTCAATTCAAAAGAGATGTTGTTTATATCCACTGCCAAATTTTGCATATTATTTTATCTTAATAGTATTTTTTGGGGAGCCAACTGTAAAACCATTTTCCAATTTGTGTTTTCCAAGTGGAGATGTGTTTGTGAAGAAACAAGTAGGAAGAGGCTTAATTGCAGCTATAGGGCCTCAAATCTCCAAATTTGAATCAGACAACAATAAGCAGTATCTAGGGAACCAACGAGAAAGCATCAACTATTCAACTAGGAATGTCGATGAAGAATAATATTGTCCAAATTTACTGCAGACGAGATTGTATAACTATGAAGCCATAGAAAGACATTAACTATGGAAAAAACATAGTCAGCTATGAAATATAGTTGGATCTCGACAAACTCTGGTTCAAGTCAAAAGAGATGTTTATAACCACTGCAAAAAAAATCATATTATTTTATCTTAATAGTATTTTTTGGGGAGCCAACTGTAAAACCATGTTCCAATTTGTGTTTTCCAAGTGGATATGTGTTTATGAAGAAACAAGTACGAAGATTCTTAATTGCAGCTGCAGGGCCTCAACTCTGCAAAGCTGAATCAAACAACAATAAGCAACATCCATCGAACCAAGGAGAAAGCATCAACTAGTAAACTAAGAATGCCAGCGAAGAACAATATTGTCCAAATTTACTGCAGACAAGATTGTATAAAAAAATCGAAGGAATATATTGTAACACAGCCTGACATGTAAACATGCAATACTGTAACAACTGTGCAAAGGACTCCTGTTGTGCAAACATTTAAGGAAGATGCAGTTTTTCATAGTTGGCATTTTACATCGACAATTGGAACACCTCCATAACACCCATTGACATAAAAAAAATGAAATCAAATTTTATGTTCTCATACGAACATGTTCTGGAAGAGTATTTTGATGCAGGCATCTCCATCATTTAAAATTTTCACTTGCAAACTAGAAATAGCAAATGAAAAAAAATGACCACAAACGTAAATCTAGCAACGAAACCCACCCGTCAATGGGGAATGACAACAACAATAACAAAAACAATAGGAAAACAAGAAACCAATCAACAAGAAACGATCAAGCAGAAACCAGTGAACCATGAATGTTGCTAAAGAACAATATCGCCCATATTCACTACGGAAAACATCCCAGAAAAAAATAAAGGATGAAAATGTATTTCAAAGGGCCTGTCAAGCAATGCAAGAATGCAACCGCAAAAACTGAGACCCACCGGTGAATGGATAAGGACATAAGCACAACACTTGGCCCACAAACTGTAACAACAGATCCAACTATAGATGTAGGACCCCAACCTTGCAAAGTTGAAGAAAACAAGAGAAAGCAACAAATAACAACCCAGTGAAGAAGCACCAAAAGGCCCAAATGCAGTTGCATGACCTCAACCCTGCAAAGTTGAATCAAACAACAATAAGCAACATCCAGCGAACCAAGAAGCAAGCACCAACCAACAAATCAAGAATGTCGATGAAGAACAATATTGGCCAAATTCACTGCACACAATTTTTATCAAACAATTAAGAGAAAAATGTGTTGTAACACATCTGTTAACCAAACAAAAAGGCTGTGAGACCTGTCAGGTAAACATTCAAAAATTTTAGGACCGTCCAAAGTCCTGCCACTGTGCAAGCAATTAATAAAGGTGCGGTTTTCACGGTTGGTATTTTTCAATACTAGGAGTGATCAAAATCCTCTTGCAGTCCATCTTTGTATGTGATTACTATGACCAGAGAACCGGGACTATAGTGTTGTCTTCATCTCATTCCTAAGCGTTAATGTTGGGCACAGAACCTACCTCCATCACAACAACAATGACGTATAGGAAAATTAAATTGTATTTTCTCCTCACATACAAAGATGTTATGCAAGAGTATTTCGACTCAGGCATCCCCAGTAGTCAAATTTCCCACCTGAAAATTGCAAATAACAAGTGAATCTAAACATGACACCCAAACCTACTCGTCAATGGGGAACAACAGAAGGCCAGTTCCAATCGCGGTTATAGAATCCCAAGTGTTCAAACTGCAACAAGACCAACAGGAAAATAAGAAAAACAACAAAAGGCAAATAAGAAAGAAGTGAACAAGCAAGAAGCAAGCATGAACCAATGAACCATCAATGTCATTGGAGAACAATATTGCCCATATTCACTACAGAGAACATTGCATATAAAAAAAATGGAAGAAAATGTATTGTAATAGGCATGTTAAGTAAACGTTTAAGGATGTGAGGCCTGTTAGGTAAACATTTAAGTCTGTCAGGACTGCTCTATAAACATTCAAGAAAGAATGCAGTGTGACAGGTCTGTTACGTACGAAAAAACACTTATTATATTATTTTATAACAATAAAAAAAATTAGTAACAATAGTTCGAACAATAGAGGCTATGTAAAAAAAATAAAAATTCAAAGGACAAACTAATATGAAGTCAACTAATAAAAAACTGACTCTCTATCTTCAAAACTTTGGATATTCAAACATTTCAAGAAAAAAAAAAATCATAAATACCATATATGATCAAAAACTTTGTGTATGCTAACATATCAAACATTGGGAATAGAAAAGCTGGAAATATCTGTTATCGAATAAGATCATGACATATATTGTATTTTTTATTATATAAAATTCAATGTTTTTGGTTCCCTAGTTCCAACAATAGATATTATGCAAATATTTTTAGTCAAAGGACAAGCTAATACAGAGTCAACGAATTATCAATCACTATAGTCCCTCTATGCCTTCAGCATGGACTAATAACAAATCTGTTCTACCTTGACCATCCCTTGATAATTCAAATTTCTAAATCAACAAACAAATCAATGTAAAATATATAAATCTCTTTGCTTACAATACATGAATCTTATACGAAGTTGAATCACAATATTTCTTTAATTTGCAAAGATAAAAGTACAGAGAAAACAAAAAACAGAAGAAGGAACATACAAAAACATGTGGTTTAAATGTCGTGTATTCTAGGTTTTACACAATCGATCTAAATAACTTTAAATCCAAACATGTAAAACCCACCACACAGGGCAGGTATAATGGATATTAATGTTCTCTGCTATAATGTTGACTATTCAATGATGGTGGACCATCATTTGATTTGATGGTTAACCAATCATCCTTTAGTATGTGTTGAATATGGTCCATGTGGCTAATTTTTATTAATGTAAAGAGTTGAAACTCTAAAATACTTTAACTTGCTCATAAAATTTTGTAGGTTTGAATTACTATTTTTTCATCCTACCTTTTTTTAACATGAAAGTTCTTATTTTTATTTACATTAAAAGTTTATTTGACGCTTAGGATTTGTTAACTGGCTTAAACATCTCTCATTTTCCAAGAATGTATATCAAAAATAATTTTAAAGATGTCATTATTAAATTCATATTTTAGGCCAGAAAGCACATTCTATAATATTTTATTAAATATAAAACATATATACATTAAGAAAGTATTAAAGTATAAAAATAAAATAATAGATAACATTAATAAAGTGTTAATAATGCATGAATAAAGTAAAACGACATTTATGATACATTATAGCATAAACACATTAAATGTATTTATAATAAAGTAAATAATAATAATAATAAGGTATTATATGTAATAATAAGAAAGTAATACCAAAATAAATGCATTACTAAAATAATAAAAATACAATAATACATAACATTAATAAAGTATTAATAATGCATGAATAAAGTAAAAAACATTTATATACATCATTATTAAATCACGTATAAAGTGTGTATAAATTAATAAAATATTAAAGTATTATTAATAAATACATTAAAATAATACATTAAAATAACAAAGTATTAGCAATAAATGAATAAAACTTTTAAGGTCACTGCCAAAACCTAAAACATATCAAAACCTAAAGCATTTTTTTTTAAGGTCAATGTCAAAAACTAAAACATATGAAAACCTAAAACATTTTTTATTGAAATTTTTCTATATTTGTTGTCTCAAATCGGAGACAATTAGATTGCTCACTGAGTTTGAAATTGAATGCAACCATAGGTTGGGATTGTTGGGCCATGAATAT
The DNA here is from genome assembly GCA_010110895.2 of Picea sitchensis. Lineage (NCBI taxonomy): Eukaryota > Viridiplantae > Streptophyta > Pinopsida > Pinales > Pinaceae > Picea > Picea sitchensis. Next base: position 126 of record SNQJ01S0093697.1, on the reverse strand, counting down.
GACCTCTATTTTTGCATATCTTTGACTTGTTTATCACCTGTTATGCACCAGTTACTAGCATCTTATATCTCCTTTTGACAAACATCTATCTATTTTGCTGCATTTCTAGCCTATATCCTTTTGCCC
>SNQJ01S0093695.1:24255-56445 GCA_010110895.2 Picea sitchensis | reverse complement strand
TAGTAGTGATGAATGGTTAAATGGTTCTTTTTGAGGGAATAGTACCCTGCTACACTCAGGAACGATGATATTTCAGTAGAATTGTTACTGTTGTGGGTTGCATGTTAGTATTTTAAAAAAGAAAAAAAAACCTCCCTGGTATTGCTAAACTCATCCCAGCCTGGATGCAGTTTCGTATTCACTGGGTGTTTGTTTTGCGTTTCTAGAATTTTCCAAATTGTGGTAGTCGCTGCCAGTTGAGTGTGTGATCAGATTGTGGCAGTTGTCCAGATCGTTCCTAAAAACCCAAATTTCAATCGTGTTTGACCTTACCAAAATTTGAAACCCCTCCCTGGCAGTCTGTGATTTATCCTGAGTGATTGATTGCTCTACCTTGTAATTCTGCATTTTCTTTTGAGAGATTTAGTGTTTTTCCCTTACAGTCTGCGATTTTTATCTAAGCGATTCCCGCTCTCCCTGGGTGGACTGTGGATTCCTAGAGCTCCTTTATGCTCTTTCCTTACTAGATTCGTTCACTAAAAGCGCTATCCCCGCTCTTCTAAACCAACAATTTATGGATTTCCCCATAGAGGGTTTCCTATAGATATCTGTCTACACGCTATCTCTTCAAGTGAGAACCCTGTTCTCAACTATTGTCCACCTCGTGTGCCCGGGAGTGGAGGCGATCCTGTCAGCAAAGTCCTTCAGTAGTGACTTATTAATTCGCGTACACCCTGAGTGGGTGTACCTAGCTCCTTTCCTCCCCTTTTAAACCCAAAAATAAATCGATTATGGACTAAAAGAATGGCCATAAAGATTCAATATTGGTAGGCATAGTCAACCTTGGTAGCGAACCATCGGGTAAGTCCTTGGGTTGGGGCATTGGGGTCACTCTATATTCACCTAGTGCTCGCTGGGTACCATGACCATTGTTGGAAGAAGGCATGGTCATCACTGTTGTTCCTGAGTTTATACTTTAAGGCTCTAAAGTATACCGTCAAGGCATCCAAAAAGATAAAGAGAATTAAGGGGTAAGAATCAATTATGTAGAGTAAATCAGAGTTGGTTTCTCAACTGTCTCTGTCTAGATTCCCATTGTTCTTGGATGCTGATCTCTCTCTCAATAACTACCCATGAGCGTTCTAATTCGACCCAGGTAGTTGTTGTTTGCAGGATTGTATTAAATAAGTTCAAAGCAATGTTATTTTGATCTTGAAAGCCAGGTTCGATGTTAGGCTGGCTATTATTTGGGACAGTCATGGGGAGTAAAATTTTATCGAATTATAAAATGTTTAAAGATTTGTTGCTTTAGTTTTGAGGGATGAAATAGAAAAGGAGTTTTTGAACTCAAAATAATAACACAATAATAGTAGAGGTCGTTTCCTGTACTTGAAACAACTTTAGAATAGTAAAATGATAAAAAAAGTAACACTGCTGAAAAATATGAGGCTTTAATCATGAAAGAATCTCATATCACAACAGAAGGAGGAGAAAAATGATATTTCTAATGAGGTATAAAATATAACCATCCAAATGACCTACAGGTCTTGAAACTGCTGATAGAAATCACAGAGGAAAAACCGTAAATGATTAGATAATCAAATAAATTCAAACTACAATAGAATTTTGAATTAAACTATAGCTGATCATTCATTAGAAAGACATGGAAAGAAAGATGTTGAAAAATATTGAAAATAGAGTAAAGGAACACATAGCTTCAAGTTGACAAAATTCAGAATCTCTTATGCATTATCTATATCATTATAAATCGGAAAACTTCTGATACAATTGACTCCCCAAAAAACCAAAATCCTTTTTTCAGTCTTGTGAAATTACATTTATACATGATCACCAATTTTTTTTTTTTCTGTTGGTGATTAACTAACTTCCAAAGACTAACGGTTACATGAATGTGAAATACTGAACTGTTTATATTTCTATCTTTATCTCTTTTGATTAATTTCGATGATGAAATTTTCAAAATAATACTTCATTTCTTTGTTGATGAAACACCTTCTTCTATTTTGAGACAATCAATACATTTTCCCAGGAGCTGCACCAACACCCTAGGAGCCTCTGGAATATCTTCCTCCTTAAATAGAAAGGATTTTCTCTGTAGTCCTGGTAGACGGTGATCAACTATCTGTCCTGTAAACTCAATAGCTTGTAACTTTAAATTCGGCTTCACCATCCACCTGTTAATCTGTGTAACAACAATTACTTTTATCTGTGAAATTTCTATTTGAATTTCATCCAGATTCTCTTTGAAATTTAATTGATGTCTTCCAATGTTGATTTGTCCCAATAACCCAGGACAATTGTCTCTTCCAATTTTCTACGAAGCCTTATCTAGAAGATCGAAAATTGCTTGGAAATCATTGTTAACCTCTTTGGTTATTCTCTTATTTTCGGCAAGGCTTGCCTCCCAAACTTTGAGTATTATATCCCCTTTTGATCTTCTCTGAAACATATAACCTTTGAGTCTTTCTGATCTCCTCTTTTGCTGAAAGAGTCACTTCCTTTTGAAAAGTGGTTCTTGCTACTTTTGCTTCCTTCTCCTTTAAGAGGATATTGTCGAAGGATTTGTTTGTCTCTTGAAAGTAATCTTGAATAATTTCTAGCTTAGAGATCAATCTCTGTTGCTTTTTTTCTATTTTTGCATGTATTTCCAATGCCTGGGCTTGGAAAGTTTCCATCTCTACCACTTGATTTTGGATTGAACTCATCTTGTTCTGTAATTGTTTATTTATTCCTTCTTGTTGTAGGACCTATGCTTGACTAGATTGTATCTTCATGTTTGCTTCGTTTAAGCTTGTTCTTAGTATTTGAATTTCCTGTATGTCACTAGTTTTGGCTCGTTCTATCACTTTGTTTATTTCTAGACTGATACTTCTTTTAGTCTCCCTTAATTGGCTTTGTAGCTGGGCTATCATCTGGTCTTTCTGTAGTAACCTAGTCACCAAATTGCTTATAGAGTGTAAATTTGTTGATGCGAAGGCTCCCATCGTGCTTGCTATTTCTGCAGCAAATTCCCCTTCCTCGAGATTTTGTCCATCTACGATGATCTTATGCTTTTTTATCATCATGTCTCCTCTTAGATTCATTTCCTATTTCCAAATAGCCTTTCTCTTTTTACTGAAAAAATAATTGGATGAAGGAATTTCATCTCTAGAAATAGGTTCGAGATCACTAACATATAGAGCTCCCATTTGGGGGTTTCCATAGGTAGACTTCAATGGGGTCAAATAAGTAATAGGGCTTCCAAGCTTCATTGATACCGCTCCTCCTATTTTTTTGGGAAAATTCTCAGGGACTTCTGGAGATGTTTCCAACTCCTTTCTATTCCCTGACTCTGAGTTCTTGATTTGTAGAACTTTTTCTCTTGGTGAAGGCATTTCAGTCTCCTTCAAACTTTGTTTTGTATTTGCTTTATCCTATGCATCTAATTCAAAACCTGGGGGAGTTCCTTCCTTCTCTAGAGGGGGAGTCATGTATTGACCTTGCAATATCTTCGGTAAACAACTTCGCCTATGGCTTTGGAAGGTCATAAAACTGGTCTGTAAATCAGGTGGCAATGCCCGTACTCTGTTTAATACTTCCTCATAAGTTTTGACCTCTTTGAACATATCATCATGAATGGACCTTTCATGTTCATAAGATTTCATACCATAGTGTATTAGGTATTTGTTTACTAATTGATAAGGGTCATGCTTTCTGTGCTCAATATTTACCATTTTGATTTCTTCGAGCGCTTCTGTTTCCACCTTGGAATGGCCCAAGTTTAGTAACGAAAATTTCCCAATATGCACAGGGAAGATTGGCCAGGATTTCTTTTGAGCCGCCTTTAGCTCTATTCCAATGTCTCCTTTCACTATTTGGTGTGATACCTCTCTCAATACCAGTCTGTCTGGGAGAAATTTTGCAAGTGCATGAGGAGGGACTGAGCACCCATAAACCCTGATGTAGGAGAAACTCTCTTCGATGAACCAGTCGGCTATTGCCCTGAGGTTTTCTGAGACTGTCTCAGAGATGCGAGGAGGATCACAGCCATAAAGAATTTTATGCATTGGTATTATTATGAAATGACAAATTTTGTAAAATGAATTTTTTGCGTTTTCTTCCCATAGCTCTCAATGATACTCATGAATGGGTTGGGGGTAGGTTATGTTCCAGCTCCAATTCATCAGAGGGAACGGAGTCAAAAAAAAAATGGTGTCCATTATGTATGCCATTATGTAAAAGGCCACCGGTTGACCTTGGGCTTTTGCGGATTTGTAATTTGAAACCTCTTTGGCTAAGTTATCAGATAAAATCTTGCTCCAGTTGAAACTATACCCTTTTGATGCCTCCTCTAAAAGGGGTACCCCTTCTGCAGGAAAATGATAGGGATTCTTTTTGCCAAAGAGTCTGCCTAACATCATGGCTACACAAACCATGTATTCATTCAAAGATGCGGTAGCATAATTTCAGTGAGTGTCGGCCCTAAATTTTGATGGACATCTCCACCATCCTTTGATTAAATCAGGATAAGTTGGTTCTGCCTCGGTACACTCCTTCCTTTGAAATTCAACTATAAACTTGGCATTGTAAATATGTTTAGGATTGGGTGAGAGTTTTTACATTACTTGAATATGTTTAGGTCTAAACGAGCCGATAACGACCGATTGATCATTTAGAATACTTCTCGTCACAATATCAACCTTCTCTAGAGCCCAACTAATCATGTCGTTGTACGCCACGAGACGTGGGCATGCTGCAATCTTGTGAAGCTTAGATTCAGCATTGTCTTGAAGGGGATTCTTGGAATCATTTGGGGAATTTTTGATTGCATAGTACAGAATCTCATAGATTCATCTCCAGGATTTGATCGAGTTGATAGCGTGAGGCGTTGTGTCAGAAATGATATCTTCCTTTGGACTGCAAATCTTAGGTGCATCTCCACTCTTATTAGTTCCTTTCTTCGGTGCCATGACTTTTGTATCAGAATGAAAATCTGTCATAGAAGAGAGGTGTATGAGTTTAACTGAATGCGTCTTACACCTGATAGCATGAAATAGAATAAGTTGTGAAACACAGACCTTTAATTCTCTTTTAACTCATTTAATGATGAAGGTACTGACGCAACTAACAAGAAGTTAATACATTGAATGTAGTAAATATTTCTGAGATACGCATTACTGTCTCATAAATCATTAGTTATCCATTATTAAAGTGGCCACATTTCAGTAATCCCAGATTCAAAATTCAAAAGATTTCATTCAACGGTACTGAAAATGAGAAAAAACCTAAGAAGTTTAATTATCGTTAATCGTGTTTTTAAAACAGATTTAATTCATTTTAAACGTTGATTATGGTTCGAGACTTTGCGTTTCAGGGTTTTGGGGATCATGGATACATGAGGTATGTCATCGATAAACCCTTCTTCTCGAAATTGCGAAATCACGATAAGATTAGGTTAGGCCTTAACTTCCGTATTAGTGAATTAATTAACCAGGATTTGAAATTAAATTCCATTCTTTCGGGGTTTCAAGAATCGTGGATACATGAGGTATGTCATCGAAAAACCCCGATTCCCTAAATTGCGAAATCATGCTAAGATTAGGCTAGGTCTTAACTTCCATATTAGTGAATTAATTAATCAGGATTTAAAATTAACTTCCATTCTTTCGGGGTTTCGGGAATCATGGATACGTGAGGTATGTCATCGATAAACCCCGATTCCTGGAATTGCGAAATCATGATAAGATTAAATTAGGCCTTAACTTTTGTATTAGTAAATTAATTAATCGGGATTAAAAACTAACTTCCATTCTTTCAGGGAATCAGGGATCGAGATTTCGTGATTCAATATGTAAGGAAAATATATGGTTTGAGTAGACCCAAATCCTGAAAGGTTTAAAAATTTATTAATCAACTCCTTTAGGGTTTAAATTACCGTGATTTTTTAAAAATAACTTTTCAGAAAGCGCGTCGAGATTTTTAAAACACTTTCGGCTTTTTGCCTTCGATTATTTAAAGAATAAAGCTTGTCGGGACTTCGGTACTGGGATTTTGGAAATGATAGCGAGGGTCATGCTTTATGAAAAGTCGAAACCTGATAAAGGAAGGTTTTAGTCTTAAAGATTAAAAACTTTTAAATTTGTTTCAACAATCACCTTAGTTTGTAATGGATCCAACTTATTACAACTTTGGGCGTTTTCTTTTTATCTTATGTCCTTATGTTTCCAAAATTCCAAGCAGAGAGAACCCTAAATTCCAACTTCATGGAACCTTAAAGGAACCATAATGAAGGAACATTAAGGTTAAGGTATGATAATTTTTAAGAGTTTTACTTGGGTCATTGAAACGATATGAGGTTACTTTTCATAATCATCGTGAAATGATAGCTCTAATAATTTTGAATAATCTTAACTTAAGACATTTTAAAAAGTGCCTTGTCTAGAATTACCTTCAACTAAATAGTTTTTTAATAGGATTATCAAGATTAATACCAAATGTGTCGAGATTCATGATAAGAAGACTTCAAGCCATGATGGTTATTGCATTTTGTTATAGAAGATAAGCCACAGAAGGAAATTTTACCACGATAATCCCATCTCTCACATGAAGACATTAAGTCGAAGGGATAATGGACAAACTCTTGTTGGGACGCTTTTAGAAAGGATTTTGTATTTATGGGAATGTTTTAGGAAACTTTTGGTTGTTCCATCAATTTTATAGTGAGGTGGATGTATGTGTTGGAAATTATAGCGAGGTCGATGTATGTGTTGGAAATTGTAATTACAAGTAGGTGAGATATTCATGTCTTCGCCGATTTGTCTATTAGTAAAAATCTATTAGTAGCTGAAATGTCAGTCAAATTGTCTCACAGTCTGCAAATGCAAAGTCGCATGTCTACTCAAAATTTAGTCTGCAAACAGGAGAACTATAAATGAAGTCGAATTCTATCTTTTCGAATTAAATTAAGTGATTGAAGAGTCAGTCATAGTTATGGTAGTGTTTAATGTTGAGTGGGTCTTAGATTCTATAGGAAGTCTATATTAGTCTGAGTTGTTTCAGTTAGTAGAGAGAGTGATCAATAATTACCAGCATCAACTGAAAAATTGTTAATAAGAAGTATTTGAGCTGAAGCTCATTTTTTCATTGTATTATGTAATCTGAGCGCATTGCACCAAAGTTCATTAATATCAAGTATTTTGTGTTTTGATAATTTTTTGTGTTATTTCTGAGTTTACATGCTAAGCATAGCATTGTTTTATTCCACATTCAGAAATCATTTTATATAGTGTGTATATTCACAACGTGCAATAATCTATGCAGTCTGTGCACTACGCAGTGGTCTTGAGAACTCTATCTTGTAGCCTGTTTGGTGTGAAATATTCCTAACTGCGTTGCACAGAGTATACTATGCACATATCGTCTGTAACATCCCCAAAAATAAATTGTTTTTAAGTTTGAAATTTCTTAGCAAATTATTTCCGTTTTTTGGCAAATTCGAAATTGGAAAATTTTTGCCATTTATGGAAATTCTGAATTTCAAATTTAATTAATTGTAATTGATGATTATGACTATTGGGCAGAGATCTGATTTGACCCAACTAACTATTTGACTATGACACTTTTATGAAACAAAATATTTTATAATTATTGCTGATGGACAAATGGAACAACCATGTTAAAATCAGCTGACCATGATTGACTCCATGAGTGGGGAACATATTGGAACTACCTCAGGGATGATTGTTACAAGTGGAAAATCAAGAATTTGGCCATTGGCGTCCCCTAAAATTAAGAGATTTGGAGAGGTGCAAAAATTCCCAAGGGGGAAAAAGACCTAGGCAAAAATGGCCTTTGATATATAGCATATGGGAGGAGGTAGGACACTGCCTAGTATGCTGGGAAAAAGGGTAATTATATATTTCTATTATGAACACTGATTTTTTGAGTGTGAGGCAAGGAGGAGTCACCAAAGTAGAAGGACTACTGCTGAGGGGAGTTATGAGTTTGCCCTCATGGATTCATGGACAAGCTAGGGGGTCAATGGAGTGAGTGACATTGGCTGTTCCATTCTAAGGTTGGGAGGAATATGGTTGTTCCATTTGTCTTTCAATGAACTAGTTCAGGTATGTTCATCTACTCTTGTCTGGTTATATTTATATCTTTCTTTAAATGGATGTCAGAGTGCATCTATATATTGTTGGGTGAATTATTTTTTGTTGAATTTCTTTCTAATCAAGAATCATTTTTTATTTAAATGACTGAAAGAGAGTATAAATAGTATAACATTGTGTGATTTATTGCTACGAGTTAAACTACGAATGGATGGAACAAAACATAGGATAAACTCCTGCAAGTTTTAATTTTTGTGCTTTGAATAAAACTGCATGTATATATATATATATATATATATATATATATATATATATATACCCATTACAAATAGATTCGTAATTTTGTGAACATGCTAGCATACTTCTAGTATAAATAAAATCAGACCGATTCCATTTTCGGATCTTAGTAATCTAATGTGTACATAAGTATAGAAATTAAATCGAAGGAGTCTTTTACTACATCCTTGACTTAGGAAATGCTGAAGGGTATACCAAAATGAAATAATTTTATATTCGCATATTACTGTAATAAGTTATACAGAGTAATAACGCCACTATAATATCGATGCATGGAAAAAATATAATGGAAGACAAATAGTATTACTAGTCTTAACAAGAGTTTTNTGAAGGGTATACCAAAATGAAATAATTTTATATTCGCATATTACTGTAATAAGTTATACAGAGTAATAACGCCACTATAATATCGATGCATGGAAAAAATATAATGGAAGACAAATAGTATTACTAGTCTTAACAAGAGTTTTGGTAAGATAAATAGAAAATAAAGAAAACAATTCAAATCTTTTAACGCAATAAGGTTCTGGAAATGAAATGCTAGAAGGGAAAAACCCCGATGAATTCAGGGAAACAGAAACACAGAACCCTTTTAATGTATATATACACGTTTTTGATAAGTTCGAATTATGATAGTTTTATTAACAAATAATAAATCATTTCAACCTCAGTGTGAGTCAGATAGTACTGAAATAAAAGAAATAATAGTTCTATTGACTACAATGAAGCTTTATGAACATAACAATACAAAAGTAACAAAACAAAATTCAGAGAACATACTTCTGAAAGTATATAGGCTGATATGCCTTCTTTATAAACAATCTAGGTAAATAAAGAACCATAGTACCATTCATATTAGATTTGAATTCACTATAAACCCTTGTATTTCGAATACAAGGTTACAAGAGAAGAATCATGTGATTTGAAACCTTAAGGTTTTGTTATACAAATCCAATCAGACCAAAAATAAAAAATGTGTCCAACCTTACACAATTACTGCGTTCTCTTCCAACAGTGAAATATGGACATGAAAATAGGATTTGGTCATTAACCAACCAATACAAGAAATCGGGATGGAAATTCACATCATAACGATAAAACTGGATGGAACCATGGTCTTCATTTCTAGATCTTGGAAAGCTAAGCCTGAAAATTACTATGCATGGAACTCGAATACCTTTTGCATGAATGGTAGGAACTGACATCTGTATTTGTGTGTGGTCGAAGTCCCTAGAAGGAATTACCATTTTAAACATTAGTAAAATACAATGAGACTAAGGATAATGAAAATTTCAATAGAATGATCAATGATAGTAATAATTTATTCCAGAATGACACTTAACTTATGGATTGGAGACCTGGTGTCCTTCCCTTGTCTCATTCTGGTTGGATAGATGTCCCAGGATGAAGGGAGGGTGGTCCAAGGAGTTTCTGATGGGTACCCTCGCATCAATAGGGTCCCATCATTAGTGTTGGAACCAAATCATATAATCAATTTCTTTATGAAATGAAACGAACAACAGTGCTAACATTTAAAATACAAATCGTATAAGACATACCATGCGAGAAGGTCGAAGGCATAGTGTAAATGTTAGACACAGAACAAATGTTATACGCAAAAATTGAGATTAAAATATTCCCTGAATTGATTGACTATACTTCAGGGGGTACTTACAAATAAAAAATAAATACAGAGTTAACCTCCTGCTGAATTGTACCAGACTTCAATGGCATAAACTACTCGCAGACAAAGATAATGAAAATAATAGACCTACTCAATTCAATAATTTCTACAAACTCAACATTATATGTCGTAGGGTATTTTTAATGAATTGTCCGAAAAAACAGAAGTCATATTTTTTAATTGTACCAGACAAGAATGCAATAGCCATTAAGGAAGAATTATATTTGTAATGACCAGCTAAGGGTCTGATGAAAATATAGAAGGGTGGATTCATTCTTTACAAAGAGAAGAAATAAATGCAATAAAATATGCTATACACAGCGTGAACATTCAACTCGAGACTAAAACCCTATGTAACCTCACAAGAGTTCAACATCGGGCCTCGACACACATAAACAGAGGGACCGTAAAGAATATCGATAATGAGTAAAATAACAAAAACCTAAGATTGTAAATACACACAAAAAAACTATGCAGGTGAAAAAATATCTGAATCAAAACAAGGAGGTGGAATGCCAAGACCTTCAGAGCGATTGAGAATGAAACAACCAAATAATACAACTTATCGAGGAGAGGGAAAAATCCAAAAAGTTACAAGGAATAACGATAAGGGGAGAATTAATTTCAAAATTATAATAAGAGTTATAGAACAAATATTGCTTCCACTGTAACGAAAGCTCAAAGTTCCGCTCTATTATTTAAATCATAGTAGCATATTAAACTTACCAGGGAAGACAGATAGAGTTGTTTGTTCCACCGGTTAACATCCTCCAAGTCGACAATATCCCCTGCTGAGAAAATAACATGCAGAGCCATTTCAGAGGGCTTCAGAATGAAAATAGAAACTCACTGAACCCTAAGAGGAGCTCTTTCTACATAATTAAATGTTGAGGGTACGAAGGATGGTCTGGCCATGTGATGGGGCCAAGTTGGTGTGACTAGATTGGAGGAAGGATTAGGTGAAAACCATCGAAGCTTGCACACCAGGACCTCCATTAATCACAGGAGTAGAGACATAACTCCTTTCTGACAAGGACACCCTTCTTCCCATATCAAGAACACGTGAAGTTAATGACAGTCCCTTCATGACATGACTAATTGGATCACGGTAATTACCAATGTTTCACTTCAGTTAACTTATCGTTCAAATGAAGACTTCGTTGAGACATTGCTTAGTGAAGACAGAGTTAAATGGGGATTAGTGTAGGATTTCGTTACCCAAACATTGATGTGAATGGTCACTGGAATATATTTAACCACTAATAATTCCTAAGGGAATCTATTTAATTATTTGGTCCATACCAAATGATGCCAAGTAACTTATGATAAGCCACCTATATTCTACTAAGGGGTATAATCCCGACCCCGTTACTTTATTGTGGTATATGAATTTTATTTTGCAATATCAAGTGAGATAGTCTTGCGTGCAAGCATAAAGACTCATGGCCAAAGGAGAGATTAGGACTATAAGTCCCGAGTCTAATTTACTATATACATACATACATACATATGTGTGTGTGTGTGTGTGTGTGTGTGTGTGTGTGTGTGTGTGAGTAGTTTTATATTAAAGGAAATGTCAGGTTTATGGAGAAATATTCATATAATTTTTTTGTTCAAGATAAGCTAGACTGGTGTAGGAATTTCATCGTGTGGTATTTAGAACAGAAGATACCTCACAAACATTTATAATAGGAATGAATATTACCTCCTCTTAACTATGAATCTATTAAATGAAATTGGAGATTAATGTCCCATAGAAAAAAAAAATTATGGCAAATTTGAGGTACATTACATATGGTATCAGAGAAAAGGTTACAGAACTTGGACCTTGAACAGGGCCAAAATATTTACTTAACATATTTTTTTATGGTTATGAAAAAACTAACATAACAAGTACTGTTACAAACAGAAAACACTTTATTCTGTGTAATCATGGCAGCCCAGGTTGAGGTAGAAATCGGACTCGGGGAGAACCTAGGACAAAGACCTCCTAAAGATCAGAGACACAATAGTGATGGGAGCTCACCTACCGAAGTTCTGGAAACGATGAGAAATCTCATTATTGAGTTACATGTTTTCAAAGAAGATAATGAGAAACTGAAAAAGGCACAGCAGGAATAGCAGGAAATAAATGAACTCTTGTTGCAAAGTATAGCGACAAAGAAAACCCCAAAGGACGATAACCAAAAAGAAGAGGTCAGTAAAAGGGCCTCCAAGAATTCTGGTCCTGAAGAAGAGAAAGGGGACAACTCATCTGAAGGTACACCTCCAGCTGAAGATAAAACAAAAACAGATAGAAAAAGGAAACAGGTGGATCACCTAGAAGGAGAGTTTAAGAAAATCAAAACATCTACCTTTTATGGGGAATCCATAATAGGGGAGGAAGTTGAAGAATGGTTATTAGACATAAAGAAATATTTCCATATATACAACTATTCCAACAATATGAAGGTCAGAATGGCCATCTATAATCTGAAAGGAAAAGCCATCATTTGGCGGCAAGACCTGAAGTTGGCCAAGGGCCTAAAGGAGAAACATATGGAATGCTCAAACTTTAGGAAATAATTTAAGAAATAGCACCTATCTAAAAGTTACTATGAAAGAAAAACAAAATAATATTATGAGCTACAACTTGGTCAGATGGCTATGGAAAATCTGATAAAAAAATTCCTGGAATTACTAAGGTTTGTACCTTATATCTGGGAGGATAAAGTGAAAATTCAGTGCTTCCTAAGTTGTTTACCATATTCCTACAAATACATAATCGAATTTGACAATCCAAATTCCTTAAGTGAAGTATTCAGGAAAGACTGAATGACTTACAACCAATACAAACATCGGTCAGAGTTTCCCAAGGCTTGGAAAGACAAGAAACAAGACCAAATGAATCAACAGAAGAAGGGATACCATCCAACTCCTTATCGGAACACAGAAAAAATCTTTCCAAGGAAATATTTTCACTCCAACAATCCAAACACTCAAGGAGACGGTAAACCTATAAATATGGGAACAAAGAAGTTTGGGGACAACCCCCGTGAACCATTCAAATGATGGGAATGTGGATAACCTCATCTAAGGAGGAATTGTCCATGTTTGATTTCAGCAACTAGAAATACTGTTCACAATTTACAGAAAGCCTGTATAGTAGGGGATGTAGGCAGAAGCTTACATTAGATCAATGAAGCCATGGATGGCTGACAAGTTGACCACCAGTCCTCTGTGGTGGAAATTGAAGGTAAAATCAATAACACTCATATTTATGTTTTAATTGATCCTAGAGCTACATTGAGTTATATCACTCTTGGTATAGTGGAGTCAAACAAACTTAAGAAAACAAGACATGCAAAATCTTGGCTGGTACAACTAGCGATAGGATCGAAAAGAAAAGTTGTCGACTTTATTTCTGATTATCAGTTCAGTTTAGGAGGTACAAACATAAAGAAAAATCTGAACATTCTATCATTAGGGTCTTATGATGTAATTATCAGAATGGATTGGTTAGAAAGACATAAAGAAGTATTAGATTGCTATGAAAAATCACTCAAGTATAAAGATGAAAATGACACTGCTAGGACAGTTCAAGGTATACAAAAACCAGTCTCAGTTAGACATATTTCAATAATGAAATTTAAGAAATGCAGGAGAAAGGGTTGTCAAGTTTATCCCATCCAAGTAACAAACCTGTCAGAAAAAGAAAATAAACCTATCTTGAATGATTTTTCCATTTTACATGATTTCTGAGATGTGTTTATTGATGAGATACCGGAATTACCCCTAAGGAGGGATATAGACTGTTCTATTGAACTACTACCCGGTTCAACCCCTATCTCTAAAGCACCTTACCAAATGAGTTTTCCAGAATTAACAGAACGAAAAATTCAACTGCAGGAATTATTGGACAAAGAATATATCCGACCGAGTGTTTCACCATGCGGTGCACCAGTCCTCTTTGTGAAAAATAAAGACAGAACCCTAAGACTATGAATCAATTACAAAAAATTAAACAAAATGACTATTAAGAAAAAGTAACCCTTACCTAGGATAAATGATCTGTTCGATCAAGTAAGAGGGGCAAATATTTTCTCGAAATTGGATTTACGATCTAGTTATCACCAAGTCAAGATAAAAGATGAGGAAATAAGTAAGACAACATTTTGAATGCAATATGGACATTACGAATATTTTTTTATACCGTTTGGACTCACTAACGCGTCAACCTCATTTATGTGTTTAATGAACAATATTTTCAATTAGTACTTGGATAAGTTTGTGTAGGTATTTATTGACGACATTCTAGTATATTCTAAAACAGAAGAAGAACACAAAGAGAACTTAAGGATAGTTATGCAAACCTTAAGGAAGCACAAATTGTATGCTAAATTCAATAAATGTGACTTTTATCAGAAGAAAATACAATACCTGGGACATGTAATATCTACAGAAGGCATTACAGTCGATCCTAAGAAAATAAGAGCCATCATGGAATTGTCGATACCTAAGAATGTAGTGGACATCCGGTCCTTCATGAGAATCATCAGATATTACCGTAGATTTATAGAGGGATTTTCCAAAACTACATATCGTATCACATCATTACAAAAGAAGGGAACCAAGTTTAATTGGTTGCAGAAATGTCAAGAAAGTTTTAATAAGTTAAAGGAATTGTTAACAACTACACCCATTTTAAAGGTATCAGATCCGGACAAAGACTTCACCGTCTATGTAGATGCAAGTAGAGAAGGACTAGGTGGTGTCCTAACCCAAGAAGTGAATGTTTATTGTTATGAGTCCCAAAAAATAAAGTAACATCAACGGAACTACATCACTCATGACTTAGAGTTGGAAGCTATAATACATGCCTTAAATATGTGGTGGCACTACATAATGGGAATTTTTTTTATGTTATTGACTGAAAACAACGGTGTGAAATTTTTGTTTAGTCAGCCAGACCTTAATGTAAGGCAAGCTAGATGGGTATCCTTCTTGAGAAAATTTGAATTTGAGGTAAGACATATCAAGGGTAAGGAAAACAAAGTAGCTAATGCTTTAAGCAGAAGAGTTCATGGGTTGTTTGAAATAAAGATTAGCAGGGAAAAAAACAATCTTTAATAGAGGATAAATATTGCAGGTAATGACGATGAAAATTACACTAAAACAATGACATAATTTTAGAACACTATAAAAATTTCAGACAAAACAGATCTGACTGTGGAAAAAAATGGTCTACTACGATTTAAAAACATAATATACATACCAGATAGGATAGAATTAAAGTTAACAGTTTTGGATGAAGTTCATAAGAAACCATATTCTGGTCATCCAGAATACCAGAAAATCATAACAACACTAAGAAAGTTATTTTATTGGCCTAAAATGAAGGGATAAACAACAAAATACTTAGCTAAGTGTCAAGATTGTTAGCAGGTAAAAGTCAAACACCAGTATCCAGCCGACATGTTACATCCCTTACCTATGTCGCCATGGAAATGGGAGACTATATTGCTGAACTTTATTAGAGGTTTTCCTAGAACTCAGAAACATAATGATTCAATTATGGTGGTAATCGATAAACTTAGTAATTCTTCACACTTTATTCCTGTAAAGTCTACTTTTAAATCCATTAACATCGTTGAAATATTCATGAAAGAAATTTTTAGACTGCATGATATTGCTAAAATGGTGATTTTGGATAGAGACGTAAAATTTACATCTGCTTTCTGGAAATAATTGTTTATAGGGTTAAATACTAACTTGAATTTCAACACGAGTTATCATCCACAAACGGATGGGTAGATTGAATGAACGAACTAAATCATATAAGATATGCTCCGCATGTATGTAAGAACAAAACCAATCAAGTGGGAAGACTACCTGCACTTGGTAGAATTTGCATAGAACAATGGGTACCAAACTTCGACTAAACTGATCCCTTTTGAAGTATTGTACGACAGAAAGTGTACGACTCCAATTAGTTGGGATAGCATAGTTGATAGACTCATGGTTGGACCATATATTCTCTAGGAAATGGAGAGCATGGTAAGAAAAATACAACAGAACTTAAAAGAGGCACAGGACAGACATAAAAGTTATGTGGACCAGAAAAGAAGACACATGGAATTTCTAGTGGGAGACCACGTCTATTTAAAAGTAAAAGCCCATTAAATTTCACTAAAGATAGGGAATTGTGCCAAGTTGTCACCTAGGTTTTGTGGGCCTTTCGATATATTAGCTCGAATTGGACCCATAGAATACCAACTTGCACTTCCTTCCAATCTAAAAATTCATAATGTATTTCATGTTTCTTTGTTAAAGAATTATGTTCATATACCTACTCATATGATCGATTGGAACTTGGTGTAGGTGGAACCAGAAGGCGATTTCCAAGGAGAACCTCTGGGCATTATGGACAGGATATAAATATCACTTTGAAATAGATTATTTGCCTAGGTAAAAGTGCAATGGAAGCAGTTTAGTCCCTAGGAGACCACTTGGGAGTTGGAGGGAGATTTGCAGAAATATCATCCAATCATGTTCCAAGAAAGGAAGGAACATTGAGGACAATGTTTCATTAAAGGGGGAAAGGATGTAACATCCACAAAAATAAATTATTTTTAAGATTGAAATTTCTTAGGAAATTATTTTCGTTTTTGGCAAATCCAAAATCGGATTTTTTTTTTCCATTTATGGAAATGCCAAATTTCGAATTTAATTAATTGTAATTGATGATTATGACCGTTGGGAAGAGATCTGATTTGACCCAACTAACTATTTGACTATGACACTTGTATGACACAAAATATTTTATAATTATTGCTGATGGAAAAATGGAATATCCATGTTAAAATTAGCAGACCATGACTCCATGAGTGGGGAACATGTTGGAAATACTTTAGGGTGGATTGTTACAAGTGGAAAAACCATAACTTGGCCATTGGTAGACCCTGAAAATCAGGGATTTGGAAAGTTGAAAAAATTCCCAAGAGGGAAAAATACCTAGGAAAAAACGGCCTTTGATATATATCATATGGGAGGAGGCAGGATGTTGCCTAGTATGTTGGGAAAAGGATAATTATCTCTTACTATTATGAACATTGATTTTCTGAGTGTGAGGCAAGGAGGAGTCACTGAAGTGGAAGGACTATTGTGGAGGGGAGTTCTGAGTTTTCCCTCATGGATTCATGGTCAGGCTAGGGGGTGAATGGAGTAAGTGACATTGGTTGTTCCATTCTAAGGTTGGGAGGAATGTGGTTGTTCCACTTTTTTTTCAGCGAACTAGTTGAGATATGTTCATCTACTCTTTTCTGGTTATATATATATATATATATATTGCTTTAAATGACTGTCATAATGCATCTATATATTGTTGGGTGAATTATTTTGTGTTGAATTTATTTCTACTCAAGAATCATTTTTTATTTAAATGATTGAAAGAGAGTATAACTAGTATAACACTATGTGATTTCTTGTTGTGAGTTAAACTACGAATGGATGGAACAAAACATAGGATAAACCCCTGCAAGTATATATATATATATATATATATATATATATATATATACTCATTACGAATAGAATCAAAATTTTGTGAACACGCTAGCATACTTCTAGTATAAACGAAATAATTTTATATAAACAAAATTAGACCGATTCCATTTTCGGATCTTAGGAATCCTGTGTATAAATAAGTATAGAAATCAAATCGAAGGAGTCTTTTACTATATCCTTGACATAGGAAATGCTTAAGGGTATACTAGAAAGAAATAATTTTATATTCTCATATTACTGTAATAAGTTATAGAGAGTAATAACACCACTATAATATCGATGCATGGAAAAAATATAATGGAAGACAAATAGTATAACTAGTCTTAACAAGAGTTCCAATAAGATAAATAGAAACTAAAGAAAATTATTTGAATATTTTAACGCAACAAGGTTCTGGAAACGAAATGCTAGAAGGGCGAAAGCCCGATGAATTCAAGGAAAAGTAAATACGAAACCCTTTTCATGTATATATACATGTTTCTGATAAGTTTGAATTATGATAGTTTTATTAACGAATAATAAATCATTTCAACCTTGGTGTGAGTGAGATAGTACTGAAATAAAAGAAACAATAGTTCTATTGACTACAACGAAGCTTTCTGAACATAACAATACAGAAGTAACAAAACAAAATTTAGAGAACATACTTATGAAAGTATATAGGCTGATATGACTTCTTTATAAGCAATCTAGGTAAATAAAGAACCATAGTACCATTAAGATTAGACTTTAATTCGCTATAAACCCTTGTATTTAGAATACAAGTGTACAAGAGAAGAATCCTGTGATTTAAAACCTTAAGGTTTTTTTATACAAATCCAATCAGACCAAAAATAAAAAATGTGTCCAACCTTACACAATTAATGCGTTCTCTTCCAACAGTGAAATATCGACATGAAAATAGTATTTGGTCATTAACCAACCAATACATGAAATCGGGATGGAACTTCACATCATAACGATAAAACTGGATGGAACCATGCTCTTTGTTTCTATAACTTGGAAAGCTAAGACTAAGAATTACTATGCATGGAACCCGAATACCTTTTGCGCGAATGGTATGAACCGACATCCGAATTTGTGTGTGGTCGAAGTCCCTGCAAGGAATTACCATTTTAAATATTGGTAAAATACAATGAGAGTAAGGTGAATGAAACTTTCAACTAAATGATAAATGATAGTAACAGTTTATTCTAGAATGATACTTAACTTATGGCTTGGAGACCCGGTCCCCTTCCCTTGTCGCGTTCTGGTTGGATAGACGTCCCAGGCTGAGGGGAGGGTGGTCCAAGGACTTTCTGATGGGTACCCTCATATCAACAAGGTCCCATTATTAGTGTTGGCACCAAAGAATATAATGAATTTCTTTATGAAATGAAACAAACACTAGTGCTAACATTTAAAATACAAATAGTATAAGACATGTCGTGCGAGCAGGTCGAAGGCATAGTGTAAACGTTACACACAGAACAAATGATATACGTAAAAGTTGATATTAAAATCTTCCCTAGACCAACTGACTATATTTCATGGGGTACTTATAAATCAACTATAAATACAGAGTTAACCTCCTGCTAAATTTTACCAGACTTCAATGGCGTAAACTACTCGTAGACAACGATAATGACAGTAAGAGACCTACTTAATTTAATAAGTTCTACAAACTCAACATTATATGTCATAGGGTATTTCTAATGACCTGTCCGAAAACACAGAAGTCATATTTTTAATTTTACAGGACAAAAATGCAATAGCCATTAAGGAAGCATTATATTCATAATGACCAACTAAGGGTCTGATGAAAATAGAGAAGGGTGGATTCATTCTTTACAAAGAGAATAAATAAATGCAATATAATATGCTATACACAGTGTGCAAATTCAACTCTATACTAAAACCCCGCTTAAACTCACAAGAGTTCAACATCGAGCCTCGACATACATAAACAAAGGGACCGTAAAGAATACTGATAATTGGGAAAATAATGAAAACCTAAGATTGGAAATACACACGAAAAACCTATGCAGGTGAAAAAATCTATGAATCGGAACAAGAAGGTGGAATGACGAGACCTTCAGAGAGATTNTAAACAAAGGGACCGTAAAGAATACTGATAATTGGGAAAATAATGAAAACCTAAGATTGGAAATACACACGAAAAACCTATGCAGGTGAAAAAATCTATGAATCGGAACAAGAAGGTGGAATGACGAGACCTTCAGAGAGATTGAGAATGAAACAAACAAATAATCCAACTTATCCAGGAATGGGAACAATCCATAAAGTTACAAGGATTAACGATAAGGGGAGAATTAATTTAAAAATTATAATAAGAGTTACAAAATGAATATTGCTTCCACTGTAACGAAATCTCGAAGTTCCTCTCTATTATTTAAATAATAGTAGCATATTAAACTTACCAGGGAAGACGCATAGCGTTGTCTGTTCCACCAGTTAACGTCCTCCAAGTTGACAATCTCCCATATTGAGAAAATAACACACAGAGCCATTTCAGAGGGCTTCACAATGACAATACAAACTCACTGAACCCTAAGAGGAGCTCTTGCTACACAATTAAATGCTGAGGGTACGAAGGATGGTCTGGCCATGTGATGGGGCTGAGTTGGTGCAACTAGATTGGAGGAAGGGTCAGGTGAAAACCATTGAAACTCGCACACCAGGACCTCCATTAATCGCAGGAGTAGAGCCTTAACTCCTTTCTGATAGGTACATCCTTCTTCCCATATCAAGAACACGTGAAGTTAATTACAGTACCTTCGTGACACAACTAATTGGAACATGTTAATTACTATTGTTTCTCTTCAGTTAACTTATCATTCAAATGAAGACTTTGTTGAGACATCGCTTAGTTAAGACAGAGTTAAACGAGAATTAGCGTGGAATTTCGTTACCTAAAATTTGATGTGAATGGTGACTAGAAGATCTTTAACCACGAATAATTCCTAAGGGAATACGTTTAATGATTTGGACCATACCAAATGATGCCAAGTAACTTATGATAAGCCACCTATATTATATTAAGGGTTATAATCCCAGCCCCGTTACTTTATTGTGGTATATGAATTTTATTGTGCAAGATCAAGTGAGATAGTCTTGAATGCAAGCATAGAAACTCATGTCTAAAGGAGAGATTAGGACTATAAGTCCTAAGTATAATTTACTATATATATATATATATATATATATATATATGAATAGTTTGGTATTAAAGGAAATGTCAGGTTTATGGAGAAATATTCATATAAGTTTTTTGTTCAAGATAAGTTAGACTGGTGTAGGAATGTCATCGTGTGGTAGTCAGAACATTTAAGATACCTCACAGATATCTATAATAGGAATGAATATTACCTCCTCTTAACTACGAATCTATTAAATGAAATTGGAGATTAGTGTCCCATAGAAATTTTTTTTTTATGGAAAATTTGAGGTACTTTACACCGTCGCCCTTCAAATTGGTATCAGAGTAGGTTCTATCATAAACACATTTGTCAGAGAAGAAACTTTGTTAAAAGTGAAATATGTCTTCTACCTCAAATATGCAACCTCCCACCTTTACAGGAAAGAATTATGAGATGTAACCTTGACCATGAAGGCTTTGTTCCGAGGTCAAGATGTATGGGAAATAGTTGAGAATGGTTATTTTGAACCAGTAGAATGGGCAACATATAATGCCCTCACACAAGCTGAGAAAGATGTCTTGAAAGATCAAAAAAAGAAGGATGGAAAGGCGTTGTTTTACGTACATCAAGCTATGCATGAGAGCATACTTCCAAGAGTCGCATCAGCAAAGCAAGCCAAGGAAGCATGGGACATATTAGAAAATAGTTATCAAGGTATGGATAAAGTAAAGACTACAAAACTTGAGATTATTAGAAGAGATTTTGAAACTATGTCAATGAAATATTCAGACACAATAGATTCATTTTGCACACACATCATTGGACTAATAAATCAAATTAAGTATCATGGTGAAACCATAGATGACAAAAATGTTGTTCAGAAAGTACTTAGGAGTCTTCCTCCTAAATTTGATACTTTTTTTGTAACTCTAGAAGAAGGAAAAGATCTGAGTCAGTTCAGTCTAGATGAACTAGAAGATTCCCTCATCAATCATGAACGTAGATTGAGCAGGTCAAATATGTCATTAGAAAACTATTTTTCCACACAATCATCTATAAGTCGTGGAAGAGGAAGAGGGAGAACTAAATCTAGAGGCAAAGGAAGAATTTATGACAAAAGTGGATGTAGTAGCAATCCTGGAAATACTGGTGGACGAAGTCAAAACCCAAGTACCAACCAGTCAACTTGTCAAAGAACTGAAAAATCAAAGATTCAATTCCATTACTGTAAAAAGTATGGACATTATGCATATGAGTGCAGAAAGAGACAGTATAATCAGAACACATAAAGTCAAGATCAGTCACACAGCACAAATAACCAAACTCGACCTCTGTTTATGGAGAGTGTTGTATTTGTGCCAAGCACAGAATAAATGCCTAATATAGTGTCATCAGTTGAATGCAATGTTTCTCAAGAAAGTCCATACGACATATGGTATTTATATTCAGGTTGCAGTAATCACATGACATAAAACATAGAATTTTTTTCTAGTTTGGATGAGTTAGTCCAGACCAAGGTTACACTTGGAACATATATCTAGGTCATTGTCTTAGGCAAAGCTAGTATAAACATTTTAACCATACAAGTATTAGAGAGAGTTATGTCTGATGTATATTATGTTTCTGGTTTGAAGCATAATCCAATGAGTACAGGACAACAATTACAAAAATGATACATAATCTACATGGAAGATAATAACTGTGTGATTATGGATAAATGCCCAAGCAATTTACTTATTGCAAAAATCCAGATGACAAGTAACAGAGTGTTCCCATTGACATTAAATCCAGTCAAGAAGAAAAACACATCGCAAATTGTTGACAAAAGAAAAGGCGTGCAGTTAGATATTGCATTTAAAGAAAAAAAGGGTGCGCAATACTAATGAAGAAAATAATGTGTCCAGTATCAAGAAAAGAGAAAATGGCACAAAAATGAAGGCAACATTCCAATATGAAACATGGGACGACTCCTGACTATGGAATTTTAGATTTGAACATTTGAACTTTGGAGGTTTGAAGCTTCTACACACAAAGCATATGGTAAAAGGCTTACCATTGATTGAAAAACCAGAAAGGATATGTGAAGGTGACATATTTGGTAAGCAACACAGAGAATCATTTCTAGTTGGCAAGTCTTACAAAGTATAAGCTCCAATGGAAACAATACATTTTGACATATGTGGTCCAATGAAAACTCCGTCTATAGGAGGAAGTATTTATTTTCTAACATTCATTGATGATTTCTCAAGAAAGACATGGATTTATTTTCTAAAGCATAAATCTGACGCATTGGGTTGTTTTCAGCAGCTTAAATAACTTGTTGAGAAACATAGTGGTTATTACATCAAGTGTCTAAGAACGGATCGAGGAGGAGAATACATGTCAAGAGAATTTAAGAACTTTTGTAAAGTTCATGGCATCTACAAGCAATTTACCATGTGATACACACCATAATAGAATGGTGTCACAAAGAGAAAGAACAGAACCATCATGGAAATGGTGCGCAATATGTTGATAGCCAAACATTTGTTAAATGAGTATTGGGATGAAGCAGTAGAAACTACAGTATACATGTTGAACAGATGTCGGACAAAGAATGTGAAGAAAATAATTCCTCAGGGAGCATGGACAAGATCAAAGCATAATGTGGTGCACTTAAGATTTTTTGGTTGCGTCGCATAAGCACATGTTCCAGATGAACTGAGAAGGAAGATGGGCAACAAAGGATATAAATGTATATTTTTTGGGTATTCTGAAGAGACAAAAGGATACAAGATGTATGACCCTGTTACAAGAAAGGTCATAATCAACCATGATGTCCAGTTCATAGAGAATAAACCATTAGATGGAACCATATAAAATACAGTAAAAATAATTGACGCAATGGAGCATGATGACACAACGGATGAAGTGGTGAAAACACCATACATAGTACAGTGCACAATTCCGTCTACACCTGGAATTGCAACACAAATTACCACACAAAATACACCAGTAAGAACAACAAGTGCACAATATACACCTAGAGTGCAAAAAACACCAACAAGTAGTCTAAGTACTTCTACATATCCAGATCCAACATTAGCAAGTATGTTACCAAGAAAGAAAATAAGTCTGAGCAACATCTATAATGAAGATGCAACAAATTCATTTTCATTTTTTTCTCTGTTTTCACAAATAAATGATCCATTAAATTTTGAATAAGCTGTCAAAGAGGATTTATGGGCACAATCCATGGATGAAGAAATCATATGCATAGAGAGAAATCAAACATGGAAATTGGTAGATGTACATGATGATAAGGATGTCATAAGAGTCATAAGGAAAAGTACATAAGTACAAGGAAAGATTAGTTGCGAGAGGATTTACACAACAACCTGGAATTGATTTCAATGAAACATTTGCACCAGTTGCACGCATGGAAATGGTCATAAAAATGTTAGCAATTGCAGCGCAGTACAAATGGCCAGTTTATTATATGGATGTAAAGTCATCATTTTTGAATGGAAACTTAGAAGAAGAAGTATATCTAGAACAACCACAAGGTTATGAGTTTCCAGGACAATAAGACAAAGTATACAGTTTAAAGAAAGCACTGTATGGATTAAATCAAGCTCTGAGATCTTGGTATAGTCACATAGATTCCTATATCACACAAAATGGATTTCAGAGAAGTGAAAATGAGCGAACATTGTACATCAAATCAAATCAACAAGGCAATGTGATAATTGTTTGTTTATATGTGGATGATTTGATATTTATAGGTGATTTTGGCATAGAAGAGTTCAAGACAACGATGAAGGATGAATTTGAAATGACTGATTTGGGGCTTATGATATATTTTCTGGGAATAGAAGTGCACCAGTCCAAAACTGACATATTTATCTCACAATCCAAGTATGTACAAGAAATATTGAAGAGATTCAATATGGTGAACTCAAAAGCAACGCCAACACCTGTCATAACAGGATTGAAGTTAAGCAAGGAAGATAAAGGGTCCAAAGTGGATCCTACACTGTTTAAAAGACCGGTAGGTAGTCTTATGTATCTAATAGTGACAAGACCTGATATTATGTATGGATTGAGCCTAATCTCAAGGTTCATGGAAACTCCAAAAGAATCACATTGGAAAGAAGGAAAGATAATCCTGAGATATGTGAATGGAACAAAAGATTTTGGCATAAAGTATTCCACTTCAAAATATTTCAACCTCATTCGATACAATGACAGTGATTGTGAAGGTAGTATTGATGACAAAAAAAGTACCTCTGGGTAAACATTTCATTTTAAAACAGGTATGGTATCATGGGAATCAAGGAAGCAACCCATAGTGACACTTTATTTAGCAGAAGCAGAGTACGTCGCAGCCACAAGCACAAGTTGTCAAGAAGTATGGATGAGAAGGATGTTAAAAGATTTGTTGCAAGAACAACAGGAACCAACTACAATTTTTTGTGACAACAATTCAACCATCATGTTATCAAATATTCAGGTGTTTCACAAGAAAACCAAGAACATTGATACAAGGTATCATTTCATCAGAGAATTGGTGAATGACAAAGAAAATTGCTTAGAATTTTTCAGGTCAAAAAAATAAATTGTAGACACTTTTACAAAGGCTTTAGAAAGAGATGCATTTCAACATTTGCGCAGTAGTATGGAATTCCGTGCAGTAACATATGAGTGACAGAAAAATGAAATCTAAAATTTTTGATGTAATTTTCTTTTGTAATCCTGGCAACTTATAATTAAGGGGGAGTGTTGGAAATTGTAATTACAAGTCAGAGAGATCTTCACGTCTCCGTTGATTTATCTATCAGTCAAAATCTGTTAGTAGCCAAAATTTCAGTCAAACCGTTTGACAGTTTGCAAGTGCAAAGTCACACGTCTACTCAAACATTAGTCGACAAACAAGAGAACTATAAATGAATCCAAATTCTATCTTCTCGAATTAAATTAACTGGTTGAAGAGTTAGTCGTAGCTATGGTAGTGTTTAATGTTGAGTCGTTCTTAGCTTATATAGGAAGTCTATATCAGTTTGAGTCATTTTAGTTAGTAGAGAGAGCGATCGATAATTACCAGCAACAGTTGAAGAATTGTCAGGAAGAAGTATTAGAGCCAAAGCTCACTTTGTCATTGTATTATGTAATCCAAGCGCATTGGACTAAAGTTCATTAATACCAGGTATTTTGTGTTTTGATAAGTTTTTGTGTTATTTATGAGTTTACATTCTAATCATGGAACTTTTTTATTCTGCATTCGTAAATCATTTTATATAGTGTGTATATTCACAGTGCACAACAATATGTCCAGTCTGTGCATTGCACGGTGGTCTTGAGAACTCTGTCATGTAGCCTGTTTGGCATGCAGTATTCCTAATTTCATTGTGCAGAGTAGACTGTGTGCATCTCGTTTCCCTTCAATATGTAATTTGTGGTTGGACTAGTGCCAAAATATTTTAGAGGCATTATTGTGTAAATTAAATTGATTTGTGTCTTGATAGTCGGGTTGACGTTGGAATGTCCTGTCGGCGGGCTTTGCATTATTTACTTGATGAATGATTTTTTGATGGAATATCTTACGACTCAAATTAGGTTGTTGTATCATGGTCTGGAATTTGTTTACTGATGCAGGAGCATCGCCCACGTCAAGCGAGCCAACGCGAACACAGGGGACAATTGGACAAGATGGCATGATTTTTTTTGGATTGCACCTTGAAACTGTTGTGCAGAACATTAATGTGTTGATTTGATGAAGCACACTTGTATATTGTAATGGACCTTGAGCGGATATCTCACGTCCTTAGGTAGATGAGGCATTTAATAGATTTAATGTAAGTAGATAGGAATTTAATTCTAGATTTGATAGCCCTAGAACTCAAGAGGGAAACGGGATATAGACACCCTCCTTTGTCCATTGTATGATTCATTCATGAGAAGCAGAAGAGAAGAGAAAGCAGAGAAATTGTGTGCAGAACCACCATGTACAGATATTGAATTAATAAGAAAATCTTTGATTCAATTCCATGGATGTGTTATTCTCTGTGTGTTGTTGATATTATACTTATGAGTATTTTCTTTGTTTTATGCACTTGCTTTGATATGTTGTGTATGTGATTTCAGAGTTGAATTGAAATCTGAGAGAATGAGTGAATGAGTTTCAATTGTTTCTCTAAGTGAGCCAGAGAATTCCTGCAAGGAGTGCAGTTGAAATTGTCTACAAGGAGTGCGTGACTGCAGGGTTTACTTAGGGCTATCTTTTGTTTTCATTTATCTCAGAAGTGTAGATTTGGCACCGGAGCCGTGCAAGGTGTGCGCAGGCTAGAAGGAAACTCAGAGTTGTGATTCTGAGAAACGGGGAATTGAGACTGCTGCTGTAGGTGAGTGCGCAGGGCCGAAGGAAGCTTCAACACTTATTCGTGTTCGAAGATTTTCCTCAAGGAGTGCGTGCAACAAGTCCCCATAGAGACTCGTGAAGCGAAGACAAGCTCAGGAGGAATAGGCCTACAGTTCATTGGAGGAGAATTGTAGGAGTGTTGTGGAACGCCGGAAAGAAGCTCTACAGGTTGGTGAGAGTCTGAATGAATCTTCAGGGGGAAGCGTTAGATTCATCTCACCAGAATTATCAAAGGAAGGATAGACGGTTGAAATCTCTTGGGGAGGCTCCACGAGAAATCGAGGACCGTCTGATCTGCAAAGGTGCACAGAGATTTTAGTGCACGTAGTTGAAGTTCAAAACTCAGGAGGAACCAGCACCATCGATCTGGGTTCGTAGGAACCGTTAGATCTGCACGTGCCATCGCATTTCGGCATATCGGGAGTTGAAGCACCAAGCCGTTGGAACAAAAGTTACGATATCGCAATTCGCGATATCCTGCGAGGATCACAACCATTGATCGCAGGGACGCGTGTCGAGAAATCCCATCATATCGGGGTTCAGAGAATCGTGGTTCTCGACAAGCGAGAACTCTTGTAGGACGGATTTGCGGTTCGTGAAATCCCGAAGGAGACGTGGAAGCGTGGGACCCCAGAGGCTAGTGGAGTACAAGTGGCGTTGTACCGGGGAATCGACACATCGGTGTTCGGGGTTCGGGAAAGTCAGAGTGTTGAAATCGTGAGTAGCGATTTCCCGACGGAGAGAAGTTCCGATAGCAGATAGAAGTCAACGTTGACTCGCATCGGACCTAGGGGAATCGTGAGGTGAGAAATACGTGAGCATAGAATTCGAGATACCGTGAATTTCGATTTCCCGATAGTCAAGGGGGATCATTGGAGAATGTTGTGGGTGAAGAATTCTCGTCGGGAATTAGAGGAGCATTGACACTCTTCGGGCGAAAGGTTAGAGAAGGTCCTGCTGGGAGCGATCATTCTCCAGGGAGTGGGGAAGGTCGGCATCAGAGTGGTATCAGAGCGAGAGAAGAGTTCTCTTTGTTTTGATAGCAGAGAGAAGTAGAATACACCATGCCACCCAGAAGGGAGAGGCAGTCACCTGATCCTGAAGACAGGGAGGTGCAAAGAAGAGGTAGGCCAACAAGGAACCCAGATATGGAGCGACAGATACGAGATCTCAGGGCGAGACTTGAGGAGATGGAGACTGTAGAAATATGTGGAGCTGGTGCAGGGGATCTTAGTGATTCCAAGGTGGAAGAGGAAGCTGGACATGCTGAAGAGGTCACAGCAGAGGACGCATCAATAGAACGGTTGATCAAAGCCATTTCCAGGATGAGTTCCAAAACTAAAATGGACATCCCAGTCTATGAAGGAAGCCTGGATGTAGAAGAGTTACTGGACTGGATCCGAGCTCTTGACACATACTTTGATTATGAAGATGTCGAAGAGGACAAGAAGGTAAGGCATGCTGTCACAAATTTGAAAGGACATGCAGCGTTATGGTGGGACGAGCTACAGGCAGGTAGACATTCCAAAGGAAAACAAAAGATTAAAAGTTGGGATAGGATGATCACGAAGATGAAGGCGAAGTTCATCCCGATGGATTACCAGATCACACTGTTCAGGCGAATGAAGAACCTGAGACAGAAGTTGATGATGGTGAAGGAGTACACCAAGGAGTTTTACAGGCTCATCATCTGAGCAGGTCATCGGGAGAGCGATGATGAGAAGGTGGCGAGATACCTGAATGGTTTAAGATATGACATTCAGGATGAATTGAGCATGGTTACCATCCGAACAGTTGAGGATGCGTACCAGATGGCTCTGAAAACCGAAGAGAAGCTGAGCCGCAGGAAAGGTTAGCGAGGGCGAGGAAGGAGTCATCCCAGAGGCAAGAAAGTTGCCCAGGAGAAATTCTAGAAGCCCAAAGAGGAGTGGAGGAAACCTCAGGGTAAGGTTGAGAAAGGCGGAACCTCACAGAGGCAGTTGTATGTTGAACCGAGGGGACAGCAAATGGATCAGCGGGGAGATTATGCTGATGCGAATACACTTCCTCGTACTAGAGGTCGAGGTAGAGGAAGAGGAGGAGTGATCACATGTTTTACATGTGGGAAAAATGGGCACAAGTCATTTGAGTGTCCAGAGAAGAAGAAGGACGCAGGGGAAGCTCACATCACTGAGGCTCAGAAGCGTGATGCTGAGAGAGAAGATGCAGACAACGGAAGGTCGCTTGGGATGCATAAAGTCCTTTTGACACCTGAGAAAGAGGTGGAGAGTGCAGTGCAAAGGAGCAGACTATTCATAACATCTTGCACAGCCAAGGACAGGAAATGTAAGGTCATAGTTGACAGTGGAAGCACCGATAATCGTGTTTCAACCAAGATGGTGGAAAAGTTGGAGCTGAAAACGACTAAGCACCCGAGTCCATATAAAGTCTCATGGCTACAAAAAGGACACCAGGTAAGTGTCACTAAACAATGTTTAGTTGAGTTTAAAATTGGGAATTATCATGATAAGATTTTATGTGATGTTATTCCCATGGATGTATGTCATATATTGCTGGGTAGACCGTGGCAATATGACAAAAATGTGGTTCATTATGGAAGGATGAACACATATACTTTGGAGAAGGATGGGAGGTTACACAAGTTGCTTCCAATAAAGGATAAAGAAGTGAAGCCGAAAGTAAGCAATACGATACTTCTCATGAGTGGGAAGGAACTTCTCATGGAGATGGAGAAGAACGAAGATCCACAATTCTTTGTGGTCAGGAAACCGAGGATTGTCCTGACTAGCACGAGAGTGGACAACTTGCCAGATGAGATTCAGGAACTATTGGGAGAGTTCGCTGACATCATTGTGGACGAATTACCTCATTCACTGCCACCGATGAGGAGTGTGAGTCACCACATAGACCTCATACCTAGAGAAAGTTTGCCGAATAAAGCTGCGTACAGATTGACGCCGCAGGAGAACGAGGAGGTCAAGAACCAGGTCTAGGATTTATTGGACAAGGGACTGGTCAGGGAGAGCATGAGTCTGTGTGCTGTTCCGATAGTACTAAGTCCGAAGAAGGATGGAGGCTGGAGGATGTGTATAGACTCCAGAGCGATTAACAAGATTACCATCAAGTACAGATTTCCACTGCCGAGAATGGATGATCTAATGGATTGCCTGAGTGGGGAAAATTATTTTTCAAAAATAGATTTGAAAAGCGGATATCACCAGATTCGCATGAGAGAGGGTGATGAATGGAAGACAACATTCAAAACAAATGAAGGCTTGTATGAATGGTTGGTCATGCCGTTTGGTTTGAAAAATGCACCAAGCACATTCATGAGACTGATGAATGAAGTCCTGAGAGAATTCATCGGAAAGTTTGTAGTTGTATATCTGGACGATATACTAAT
This sequence comes from Picea sitchensis, assembly GCA_010110895.2. Classification (NCBI taxonomy): domain Eukaryota; kingdom Viridiplantae; phylum Streptophyta; class Pinopsida; order Pinales; family Pinaceae; genus Picea; species Picea sitchensis. Next base: position 25,889 of record SNQJ01S0093695.1, on the reverse strand, counting down.
TTTCAGCAAGACCAAGGCTGAACACTTGAAACATTTGGCTATTGTGATGAGAAGACTGCAGCAGGAGAAGTTGTTGGTCAACATGAAGAAATGTTCGTTCATGCAGATAGAACTCATTTATTTGGGTTTTGTTATTTAGGCCAATGAGTTGAAGATGGATCCTGAGAAGGTGGACGTGATAAAGAATTGGCCATCACCGAGAAATGTTTTCGAGGTGAGGAGTTTTCATGGTTTGGCTAGTTTCTACAAGAAATTCATTAGTAATTTTAGTGGAATTAGCACCGCGATGATGGACACGGTGAAGAAGCGGCACAAGACTTTTCACTGGACAGCAGAGGCTGAGGAGAGCTTCAATCTGTTGAAGAGAAAGATCACAGAACAACCAATTCTGGTGTTCCCAGATTTTCGGAAGACATTTCAAGTGAAATGTGATGCAAGCGGATATGTCATTGGAGGGGTCTTGTGTCAGGATGACAGGCCAGTGGAATATTTCAGCGAGAAGTTGGATGACACGAAGTTGAAATACTCCACATATGATAAAGAGCTTTATGCCATTATACAAGCATTAAATAAGTGGAGGCATTACTTGATCCCAAAAGAATTTGTTCTGTACAACGATAATCATGCATTGCAGTTTGTGAGTCAACAGGAGAATTTGAACCAGAAACTTGCAAAATGGGTAGAGTACATGCAGAATTTCACATTTGTGATCAAACACATTTCAGGGACTGCTAACAAAGTGGCTAATGCTTTGAGTAGGAAATGTCTATTGCTGCAGGAGTTCAGAGTCAAGACTTTGGGCTTTGAAAATCTGAAAGATATGTATGTAGGTGATATGGATTTTGGAGAGGCATACGAGGCAGCTGAGAATCCAGTTCTCAGAGATCGGAGCCCGTGGATAGACTACATGATCCAGGAAGGATTTTTGTTTCGAGGCAATCAGCTGTGTATTCCGAATTTCTCCATGAGGGAGAATTTGGTGAAGGAAAAACATAACTGAGGATTAGCAGGTCACTTTGGTCATGATAAAACATTCGCAAAGCTGAGCGAATTGTATTTTTGGCCAGGCATGAGAGCATATGTCAAGAGGTTTGTTGACAGGTGCCGAATTTGTCAACATTTGAAGGGCCAGAAGCAGAATGTCGGGTTTTATCAGCCATTGCCCATACCCGAGAGACCATGGGAGGCGATAAGCATGGATTTTGTATTAGGACTGCCGAGGACACAGAGATGGGTTGATTCCATCTTTGTGGTGGTGGACAGGTTTTCTAAAATGGCACATTTTATTCCATGTCAGAAGACCAGTGATGCGACACACATTGCAAACTTGTTTTTTAAAGAAATCGTTAGACTTCATGGATTGCCGAGAAGCATAGTCTCGGACAGGGATACCAAATTCATAAGTCATTTTTGGAGGACACTATGGAAGAATCTAGGGACTAACTTGGCATTTAGTTCAACTTACCATCCGCAGAAATATGGACAGACCGAGGTGGTCAATAGAAGTCTGGGGGATCTATTGAGAAGCTTGGTGACAGAACACCATGGTAGCTGGGACAACATATTGCCACAGGCAAAGTTCGCGTACAATGATTCTGTGAATCGGAGTACAGGAAGAAGTCCATTTCAGATTG
>SNQJ01S0093694.1:14918-32190 GCA_010110895.2 Picea sitchensis | reverse complement strand
GTGTCGATTTCCCCTTTCTGCCACCTGTATTCCACTTAACCACGTGATGGGGCCTGTTCTCATTGGCGGTTCTCTACCCCTGTTGGGATTTGTTCCTATTGGCCATTTGCTGACCCTGTAGGGATTCGTCCTTATTGGCCGGTTGCTAGCCCTGTCGGGGTTCGGTAGTTGCAGAGTCGAACGATTAGACATTACTATAGCGCCGAGGCACGAAATACAAATAGGCATTGCGTTCAAATTGAACCGTGATCATGACCCGCGATCACATGGGAACGGAGAAGGAAAGAGAAAGAGCCAGCTTACGCTGGGACTCCATGGATATTTAGGGATTCTGGTCTGGCAAAAGACCAAAAAAATTTGATTTAGTTAGTGGGTATGTGACAATTGAGGTCTCTAAAAAGCCTTATACAAGACTTAAAAAATACCAGAGAACTCCCATGACTCTCATTAGCCATATCCATAAACACCATTGTTTCTTCTATTGCAATTCCCAATGTCAATTAACACACATTTCTAATTACAAGGCCAAAATATATGAATATTATAGGACATGTTTAAATATAAACAAAGTTAGAGACCTCAATATTTCAAAACAATAGCTAATGACATTGTTTATTGACCCAAGAACTCAATTACAACCACCTATCACAAATAGATGCATTTATATGCACCGGTGCACCTACCAACCATTTTTAGACAATTGGATTGATAGGTGGTTTATGGTATTTGAGAAACCTCCCTACAATAATAGGGAGGTTCTCATACATTTCTTTACAAAATTATGGGTAGAGTTTTTTTTCGTTCACCATGTCAACTACTTTGACATTGGTGAACTCTAGGGGGTGGGTTCTCAGTCTACATAGGATAGAGAAAATGATAAGCATGACCCATTTCTAGGTCCTTGTATTGCTAGGAAGAGGCCTAACCCCCCTCCCCAACATCCTCCCATAAAAGAAAACATCATCCACACTTAGACATCCACATCCATCTTGACCTGTAGCATGGTGCAACACAACACATTCATAGCATTATACCACTAGGAGGAACCTTCAGGTGATGTTGGCCCTTCAATCCCTATAGAAAATTCTACCCATGAGAGGGCACATGGACAAACTAGGAGTTCCCGCCCTAGTTCATGTGACCCTTATAGATGATCGAGTTGTGGGAAGATTTGTTATGGGCCAATGGAGACCACTAGACATGAAAGTTTCATGGAGGACATTAGTATATTGATCATCTATATGTTCTACATTGATTATATACATACATACATACATACATACATACATGTATACATATACATATATATAGTTTATGGTACATTTTTTTTTTCTATATCTAACTATATGTTGTTGTTATTTTTTATGCTCAAATAGTAGACCCTCGACACTTCTAGATACATCAATGTCAATTTCCTCCACTGATGAAATAATAAAACCAACCTGCTCGTTCGATGTACCACACATGGAAGTATGGTGGAACAAACGATTCATGAATTAAAATGTTCCTTCCTAAAAAAGTTTGTCATATATTTTCAGTCCATGTTCTAGATGTTTTTAGTTTGAATATGCATATGTTGCAAAATCAATACAAACTTGATATTTCTTAACCAAGTATGCACTTCCACTTTGTTGCAATAATTATATTGTGGAGTATAATTGTGGCCTTCATTTAATGTTGTGAGAATTGATCTAAAGGTTCAATCTCTAAATTTATCTATTGCATGTTCTTTTAAGTGCACTTGTAGTGACTATCCAATTTCACCAATATAGACTTTGCCATAGTAACATGGGATTTTATAAACACCTTTCAATTACCTAATATCTAATGAGTATTTCACTGAGTCTAGCAAGATTCTAATGGTGTTTTCTAGAGTGAAGGCTATCATGACGTTCCTACTTCTTAGTATTTTTTCAATTTGATTTGTGGTAACTTTGATATATGTAAATATGAGTTTTGGGTTATCCACCTTCCTATTTAAGTGTACCGTTTTTATTGAAGTGTCCTATCTTAATTGATTTTTATTAACAATTCAAAAACTAATATTTTGGATGTATTATATCATTACTCAAGGAGAAGGAATATGAATATTAATAATCCAATAAGTGGTATTTTGGATGTATTGCATAATGGAATGAGTCAATAACTAGACAAACCCATTTTTGTGGGGTGCACAAGGTACAAATTCATTCTAATTTATTATTTTTCTCAAAATTTTGGCAATCTAGGTCATTTTGAAATGAGTAAAAACTTCTAAAGACAAAGTTTTCATCAATAAATTGAAACTATAACATCCAAAAAACATCTCACTAGATTTGGAAAAGAATTCCACGAGACATGGATTGAGTTTGTCCACTTATTAATTAATTCCTTATATGATCACTGAAAGGTAATTCAATTTAAAGAAAAATAACATGTTGTTTAAAAGTCCAAGCATTAAATAATAAATTTTTTTATGTAAATAATAAGAAATGAGACTCAAGGAATACTTTAATTGAAATTTGAGTAATTTATTTAACAATTTATTGAAACTTATTAAAATTGTATTTTATCTTGTATTATAATTTTTTGTAAATAATGTTTTTATATATTGATTTACTTTAAGTTTGTTTTCAAACTAAATTTTAAATTAAATATTTATAATCATTTTTTTATAAATTTTTCTAGCTTGCTATCACCATAATCCAAGAACACAATCTTTATTGAATTTGCAATTTTTTTATTGAATTTGCAATTTTAGAATTGATGCATTTTTTGTTTTTTAATGTAGAAATGCATTCAATGGTCTTGGATATCCTTGTTGCAATTAGATTGTGCAATGCAATGTTAATATTTGATATCTATGATTTCATCAATAAAAAAATGATTTTTGTCATATTTCAAGTAAAAAATATTGTTTTCACTTCCCATTATTTTGAGCAACTAAAAAGAAGTAATTTCTTAGTGAGTTTAGATTGCATGTTACAATACGTAATAAGTGAAAAGAGCATCGAAGTTATTCATCATATGCCTTCAGATAAAATAATAATGATGATGATGTAGTTGCTTGATGTGAGGGGAAAGATATTTTAATAAACAATAATCATGTCATAAGGTGTTTATACTATGGAAAAGGACTTCAAAAGATTTGTCTACCCATCCAGTGAAAAATTGACATATGTTATCCTTTATGTCCATTCCATTCTTTAATTTTCAGTTTTCCTATCTGTTATTCCTGACATTCAGGACACATTTCATGATGCAAGTGACTTACATGTGTTCCGCTTCTCTGCCAATTGATGCCTATGACCTTACAATGTGCTTTGCTTGGAGACATCTATAGTAATTTTGTTTTCCTTCTAAGTGTTACTATTTGTAGCAGTAATAGCGAATGTTAGTGGTTGATTTTTATGAGGTTGTGATGTAAGAGATAGAAGTCATTGCTTCGAAGAAAATAACTTATTCAATACCTAATTCCCATTCACAAGACTAGGTAGATTATTTTGAGGCTTGACCAAGGGTGGCTAGTCCCCCATCAAAGTTGCAACCATCTGAAATTTCCCATGGATTCAACTAATCCCCTCATTGTCTTATAAATCCTTGGCCTATACCATAATAAACCAATATACTTTAAGCACAATCCTAACAGACTTAGTGCACATGTTGATAACAGACTTGTCCAATGAAGGGCTAGGCTTGTGCACGGGCATGTAGCAAATATGAAACATGTAACTCTCGATCCTAGAGTGTGGAAAAGTATACATTCTATTGCAAGGATAGTCTCTAACTTTGGGATGTTTATGTTTGTACAAATAGCTTACTACAATCCATTTGAAACAAAATATTGAATCAAAGAACTAGATGAGCCACCCATTATCTCATGTCCCATTTGGATTCCATATAATGTCGCGAGGAAATTCATCTAATTGTTCCCTTGCTAATTTGAGAAGTTGCACAATGATAGAACTATTTTCCAATATCACCATGTCCATATATGCAACAACTCTACTCTTTAAAATTTTCCTAATCCTCTATAAAATCTTTAATATCATGTCAAGCTATTTGTTAAATCCTTGACTCAAATTACAAACCCTAAACATTCAAGCCAAATACTTTGACATGCTATTTTTGTAATTGGACTCAAGATGAAACGTACGTTAGATAATTTCATGATTCCTTAGATAATTGCTTGAATTAACCACCTTTTCCCTCTAATCTATGTTGATTTTGAGATTATACTATGTACAACAAGTTATATAAAACAATGTAAGTACACACAATCACTGTATATGTTAGTCACAATGAACAAATGTAAGTTACCTCCTTACACAGGTCACTCCACAGGTAATAGCTTGTCATAAATCAACTTTACACATGTATGTAGTTATTTTCCTAAATTCATTCAAAAGACACAAATTGGCAACAAATATTCGATGGCGTATGTCGACATCTCCAATAACCCAAATTGCTTTCTACTATTAATTTGCATTTCTAGGATATTGGCCAACCAAAACACAAACCCTTAGAAAACCATTGAAATTGAATTGACCCAAGTTCAAAGTACTAACAACATGGGTTGGGTAGGCCATTGAAACACTGATGTGATGAGGGTGATGAGGCTGATGCATGTTATTTTGTCTACATACATTACATGCCATTCAAATGATAATTATAATCATGGTGATCCACTTTACTTTTGTTTTTCAAAACTCACGACAATCTGTATTTTTTTTTTAATATTTTTGGTGTGTTGAAAAACAATTCCTTAACTTTAAAAACTAATATTAAGTAGCCACAAAACCATAGTCTCTCATTATATCCATTGAAAAAAAAAAAAAAACAGCCTCATAGTGCATCTTGCTCAGCATTGTCAATTGAGCGATACGAAGGGTAAAGACTCATTATTATTATCAAGTCATTAATGATGAGTTTGATCTTTCAAATATTTTGGCGATATTAACTTTTTGGAGTTTGAAATAGTAAATATATTAACATAGATTTATAAGCAGTAAATATATTAACATAGATTTATTTTTAATTATAACTGGATTTAATTGTGTAATTAATTGATTAATTTTTCTAATTAAATTGTTTTTAATTGATAGAAAACTCATGTGTATCCCAACTATTTTTTAGATGTGTGGATATTCATCAATTCATTACTAATTATGATACATCCTTATTAATTCTATACATAGTCATAGTCATGAGATTGAGGATATACTCCAAAATGAAGTTCATTTCCTTTTTGAGATTTTTTAGATGTGTGGATATTCATTAATTCATTACTAATCATGATAAATCCTTACTAATTCTATACATAGTCATAGTCATGAGATTGAGGATATACTTCAAAATGAAGTTCATTTCCTTTTTGAGATTGTGGATATGCTTCGTAGTTTAATTATAAACATTACTTTTCACACAAATATTTATGTGTGCACCTCCTAGACTAATTGCTAGTTTAATATATATGAATGGAGCAATCTAATATTCAAACAAGCTATTACATCACAAAATTCAGCTTTGTTAATATATTAAATATATGAATGGAACATAACTACAAGATTTTAGGATTAAAATGCAAGATCTTCTTCTCACGTGAGGAAATGGTGTCATTCTCAACATAGATTAAGAGTACAAATCCATTTACAAACCCTAGCACTCCCATGACCATAAACCTAATGACATAATACAACATGAATGCTTGACATCTATAACACACATCGTTAAAAACAATTATACATTACGTCTTTAGCAAGATATTACAACAAATCATAGCAACCTAATTTTATTTGATTGATATTAAGAAGAAAATAATAGATTTTACCTTGGGAAACCACTTGAAACCAATATAATCTAACACAAATCAATATACAAACATTGATAGTTTTAAAATATGTATGATTTAGTGACAACATAAGAGAAAATGAGGTTTCCTTTCGAACAACTATAAACCCTAAGGGAGATTAGAAGAAACCCTAAGGGATATTAGAAGAGGGAGTGAGTGACCACATCATCCTTCCATGCATCAATCCATAAATGGTGGGAAATTTCTATCCCACCCCTTTTAGAATGTTCTCAGGGATCTTGTAATTCCAAAGCAAAACCACCCACTTGGAACAATGGCAATTAAACTAATACAAATGCCAAATAAGGAAAAAAATTTAGGATAGTGACTAAGGTCTAAACATAGAAAGGAAAAAAAGATCAAATTTATTGCAAGTGGAAAAGAAATAGCGTAAAAGATACAACTAATAAAATATACTACTAATTAAAGTGCAACATATAAAACATTGGCATGAACCTTAAGATTCTTAAGGATAAACATGACCAGCCGAAGGCAACAATAAATGAAAATTAAAATACCTAAAACACAAACACATTTTTAATTTTTTTTTTGTTTTTGTTTTTCATAACTTCTACCAATTAATATCCATGACTCATGTTTTTTTTCTTGTGGAGTTACAAGGAGATAGAGAGGATGATCCATAGCAAGATGGTTCTAACAATGGTAAGCTAATGTATAGAAGTCAAGTAAGTTCTCACATAATTCATATTGATCTTCTATAATTCATACTAGCATACACGATTTACTTATTGAGATCAACTTTGATTTCTTTTCAATGGATCAATTATTTCCTTCAAAACGATGTGCTTATTGGAGATCACAAGTGAATACGAGAAGGATAATACTTTATTTGATTCAGAGGCTCTCAATGCCACTCCTAGGATCATAAGAAGGTGGGATGCAACACCAACTCCTCGAACATTGAATAATGATGCAATTAGGTATTTCAAGAAGGAATGGGGGTATGATGCAACATTGACTCCTAGAATGCCAAACAATGATGCAACCAAGTTTTTCGAGAAAGAGTCAATGGTAGTAAGTTAGCCATTAAAATATGTCACTTTCACAATGAAGCCATCAATGATATGTCATAGTTACCTCAAATTTGTGTTAATATATGACATCATTAATTCATACATAAAACATGTTTGTATTGTATTAGTGTTTTCTTGGAAAACATCTGTAATATGATGTTTAACATATATGTTAACATTTTACTTAGTGTTATCACCTAAAAAGTGCTCACCAAGCAATACAGGAGATCACTAGAAAAGTCATCAGTTCCATACATCAAGAATGCATATTCACGGGAGTCAAATAAACTCACTCAACAACATCAAAGAAATTCAGGAAGGATAGCCATAGTGACCAGTGCGACTTTCAAATAGATAATTAGCATCATTAGAGAAATCCGTGCGACCTAACATAAAAGTATTTGCGTGGACAACGCATTAACGTGGGCAACAAATCAAGGTCCGAGACATTCACGCGAGATGACAAAAATTCTTGGACATAGTGGGTGAATTCAAAGCAATGAATTGCAACAAAGTCACACCAGTCACTAAGTTGATCACAAAGCTGACCCGAAAAGTTCAAGTTAACCTAACTTGGCTAATACTCCACCACTTAATATGATCCATGTTCATACTTGAAGTAAGATAAATTTGAGTTGGCAGAAGGATGTTTAAGCATAGTGCGAGGCATGCATTACACATGACACATATAGTGCATAATTGTGTTGCGGAATTGTGATTTAGAGAAACCATTTCCCATTTCTGATTTAGAGCAACAGGAATTGAGTGGCTCAGGAATTGAGTGCCTCACCACTTGAGGTCTTAGTTCAACCGTTCACATCACCACTTGCATCTGAGAAGAAGAGAGAGTTCGTGCTAGGAAGGAAAATGACCCTGCCAAGGAGGAAGGAGAGAGACCACATGTTTTATTCCTACCTTTGCGGCGTTATCAATTGAATGCCTTGTCCATTGGTAATGATTCCCTGAGTTTTTAAATATTTGTTGTGTTTACAACTTATGCATTTGTTCATGCACTCATTCACATTTATTTATGTCTATTTATCATGCATGTGGAACTGTTAAGTAAACTTTGATGTCACTAATGCTCTACACTGATACTTGGGCTGACATTTTGCACTCCTATGCTCTATTTATCCCATTATATGTGGTGACTCCATCAGGGTTCTTAACTTCAATTCTCCCTTTGTACATGGCTATAACCTCCTTTCTTACTTCTCTAATTTTGCAGGTCACCCAACCGGTCTTCCTGGACGCCCAATTTGGGAATTTAGGCCCTTAACACTCTAGAAACCATCAATTTCTCTTTTTACATCATTTTCCAGATTCTACATGACTTTCGAAGAGACAGTCGCGCTGTGGTGCACCATTAGCACATAGACTACATTCAAGTTTTTCAATATTAGGGTTGTTCAACGCATGTTCAACAAACATATTGTTCATAAACCCGTGTTGTTCAAATTTTCTCCTAGGTTAAGGGTGGCCCACATCCCCCTTCCCTTGTTGAGATTTAGTTTTCATTTTTTGAACTTTGTAAATCTAGAAGCCTCTTCTTTCAAGTTTAACTCTTGTGAGGTTAATTATCTCATCTAGGTTAATTAGGGCGGATAAAATGAACCAACATTTCGATTATTGTACCACATGGATGGCTAGATAGGAATTAAATTCTTAGTTATAGTCATTTCAACAATCGATTTCTATTTTGTTTTCTTTTGGGATCAAGAAAACCTCTTATTCATATCCTATTATGTTCTTCACCTTTCACTCTCTTGAGTGATCTTGGTGAATTAAAATGGGTTGTATAAGACATTTTTTTTATCTCCCTTGCATCTAACAAACATAGTACATAAATCAGAATACAAAGTAAGCACCCATACATGTGCACATCTTGTCTTTTGGTTTCCATTCTTGTTCTTTTTGCAAATCACATCAATCATTAGGTGAGTCCACAACCATCTTGGTACCTCATATTTTTCTTTACAAGATAAGAGATAAGATATTGTAAGGGCCCCAAATGTCCACATCATCATGCAATCTAGGATAGTTTTAATTTCGCAAGAAAACACTTAAGAAGTTTAAACGATTTGTAAGGACCCCATATGTTCATAGCTTTTACAACCTAGGGATCAGTTTTCCAATTTTGCAAGGATTGTACAAATTTCATGGTTGCAATAAATAGTAAAGGACCCCACGACGTCCAAATATTGCAATTACAAAAAATTATTTTTTGTTCACATACAATTCTTTCACACAACAAATTTCACACATCCATAGGTATTCACAAGTTCATTTGAGTCTTAGTATGCTCTTCTCCCCGTGCCCATAAGAGATCTCAGAGAATTAGAAGGGACTTAAATTTTCTAGACCATGTTTCACACCCATAAGAAACGAGGTTGGTTCATGAGTCCAATATCAACAAATTTTTTAAAACACAACCCTAATAACTCACTAAAACCCTCCACAGGAGGGCACAAAAGAATATTTTAGTCTAAGTTAGGATTTCGGGGGTAGGTATCCAAACAACCTCCCGTTATCACTTTTTCATTCTTTGAAAACTTAATGGTTGATTGTTTAGGGAACTCAAAATCCTCCAATTCAAGTGTTCCTATGCCATAAGGTAGGGAGATACCAGTGAAGGGGTGAGTGTTGAGGTCTGGTTGTTCCGCGTGTGATCCATATTATTTTGAGAACGAAATGAATCCAAAGATATAACAAGGAAATATATAGAGATATTAAAAGAGATCCAATAATATAACATAGATATATCGGATATATAACAAGAGGCACATATATACATTAATACAAAATTTCTATTAATGAGTGAAATGTACAAAACTGTAAAATTACATAGTGAAAGACTCACTAGAATGGTGGCAACTTATCTATGAGAAGAGATGTGATGGATACGCTCATTCACAAGAAGATGATGACATGATTAAAATGAGGCTACAAAGGCCTTTTTAACAAAATGAAAATACAAAACCCTAACCCCGGAAGATGAAAGGCCAAAAGGTTTGCAGGCCCCAATGGGGGTAGTTGATACACCAACTTCCCAAGGGCATAACTTTTGCATATGATCTTTGTTTGGGGCGTTCGATACCTTGTTGGAAAGGTATATCTAAGAAGTAAAAATTCCATTGGAGGCTAAGGAATGCCGTTGGAAACCCTTATCCCCCCAAAAGTAAAAAAAAAATCATTTAGGGCCTCAAAATGGTCCTGGAAGTTTGGGACTTGAAAAATTGTAAAAATCTGCCAAAACGAAAAAAAATTCTTTGAACCAGTGGAATAGGTGGGTGGCCACCAATATCCATCTAGATCAATCCTCCCTCCTTAGGAAGCAAGGGTCTCCATTGAATTAAGTTCCCGTGGGAGATGAGGAAGCATTTACTAAATCTAAACTTTGGTGAGCTACTTGCCTTGCTGGAGAAGTTGCGCTGCTTGGCTTGTGAAACAATGTTGCGAAATTGATGATGGAGGGGTTGGACCTTTTTAAATAGTTTGACTGTATAATATGACGGTGTGCAGAAGGAATATTTGTGCTTTGCTTAAATATTTTCGACCTGCTTCTGCTGGATAGAAGGGTCTTGGACTGAGGTCGTAGTGGTCACAGTTTCCTTCTGTTCACCTTATGTGTGAATCATGAAGAAGATACAAATTTTCGTATGAGAGACGGATTTGCTGCACTATTTTGTCAAAAAAATAAACAGAACTACCTTTGGTATCCTATACAGGTGATCCCCTAGAGTAACAATGACACTACGGGGTCGAGACTCATAAACAACATGGCGCTTCCACATTTATGGTTGGCCCAAAAGAACATCACAAACATCCAGTGGGGAAACATTACACAATACCTTATCCTTGAAGGGATTGATGCCATAGGATAGGAGACACTATTGGCTGACATGAATATCTCATCCCCGACGAAGCCACCTGATGTTGTATGGATGTAGGTGTGGTGTTGTTGGAACTGCTAAGATGAGATTATTTTAGCTTCCGCTATCAACAATGAAATGCAACAGGGTCCCCTTTACTCACATCTGTGAATAAAAGAGGAACTCCCCCTCTTCAGGATCTGTTGGTTCTTCTGGTTGGATCGTTGTGGTTGTGAAAATGGAAATGGGGTCTGCGCCAATGATCTATCTCCTTCCATTATTTTTTGAATCGGATTCTAAATCAAGGTTCAACTCTTTTTCTTTGATCTCGGCCACCAATGACTGTTTTGAGCGACATTCATCAGTGTTGTGCCAGGGGCTTTTGTGGAAATCGCACCACTTTCCAGTGTCCTTCTCTTCTTTTTGTTACTCGTCTTTTCCTATGGCTTGGACTGGTTTTCTGGAGGCTAGTTCTTAGGATCGTCTTTACCATACTTTGGTTGTTGCATATTTGCAAACCCAAACTCCCTTTTGTTCTGGTGATTAAATTTCTGCTCAATTTTGACAACATATCGATAAAAATATCCCAATGATGAGATGTACATAAAGTCCATTTTGGTTTGGATGTCCCTGTGTAGAGCCCCACGATATTTCAGAACCAAATTCCGCTCAAAATATTTGATACCCATCTTGGTGCGCAAGGTATGGAAGGTATTGGTGAACTCTGATACTGCTTGTCCCCTCTCTTGATGCATCGTGGTCCATCTCATGTACTAGTCTTCATAGTTTCAACGAGGGTAATATTGTTTCTTGACGACATCTACGAAAGATTCCCAAGTGGGTTCGGCCTCGAACATTCCAAACTCCTCTATGGAAATTTGCTCACAATAAGTTTCCCACCAATTTTTGACACGGGGGAGAGCCTTAAGGAGCACGAAGGTGATCTTTTCCCTGTCAAAAAAATTGTGCAAAGAGAAATAACCTTCTAGCATAATTAACCATTTTTCCAGAGCATCTGCATCTATCTGACCTTCAAATATGGGAATATCAAAATTAAATTGTACCTTGAAAGGAGAGGTGCATCCTAAGTGTCTGATTAATGAATACATATCTATTGTTTATCGGAAAACGTCGAAGGATTTGGGCAAAAATTTCCATCATTTCGTCCCTCTGTTGCGTGAGGGCTTCCTCGAGCAACAGATTGATAGAATCTTATTATCCCACATTTCTCTTTTCTTCCGCGATGGGATGTCACTTGGGCTGGTTGTCCTCAAGGGAAACTAGCTCGATACCCAACTCTCTATACCATGACCTCATCGGGGACATGTGTTACAGATTATTTTGGTCACCCTGGTGATATTTCTACAAGCATGTGTTCAGGCTCCCAAAAGGATCTTTCTCATGAGAAAAGTGACTGGTTTCCTCCTCTATAAAACTTGTTTTTAGAAGGACGTCGCAGGCTAGACATAAGACACAGTGCGAAAATGCCTGATTTTCATAGGCTGTCCTAAACTTGGCTTGCGGAGTTTCCGCAGGCTACTCTATAGACAGGGTGCGACGACGTTTGAAGACTAAGGAAAGGATGAAGTTCATGAAGGTTCTAGAAGGGAATATTCTAGAATATGAGGTGGCATCCATATGGTTGGGATCCTACTGGATTCTCTGATTTGGTGGGATCATCCTAATCTCTTTAACCATCTCTCCTTCTCCTATATAATAATGGATTTCTCATGGAAAAGGTTAAGCAAGTAAGCAAGAGAAAGCAAGATCAAGTAAGGAATTTATGAAGGAATAAGCTGAGAATCGTGTGAGGGATTCTATCTCAATTGATGCTTGAGGTCTTCATCTATCCATCAAGTTATTGTGGATCCTCTTCATGCAAGTTTGGAGCAAGTGTGTGTGTTGGAGCAAAGGGCCACCGAAAGGGAACCTTGCAACATCAAGGTTGTTTGGTTGTATATTCCACTTTTACTTAATATAATACAGTGGCATGTTTCTTTCCCATAAAATAATTCTCATTTTATTACATGACTCCTTGATCACATGTGTAAGTTTTCATTGAATATACTATTATTTCTTTCACTTTGGTTGGTTCGTGTTTCATTGCAGATCCAATATTACAAGAGCACTGAAGCGGAGCAGGGACAACAAAGATATAACGAAGTGATATTCAAAGGTATGTCATTCATCTCTTGTTTGATAGTAAACTCAATGATTAAATCTTAGGGAAAGCGTCATGTCTTGTCTTGTTTTGTTCTAGATCTAGGTGGATCTAGGGAGATCATTTTATGTCTGCATTCACTGATTTATCCAATAACAAAATTGGCGATCATACTGGGTATACGACTTGTTTTGGTTTTTTGATGTCCATTTTCCTTTAGCCTACCTCTTTTCATTTTAATCCAGTCTCTAAGTCTGTGGGGGATCCATCCAGACTCTCTGGATATGAAAGTTCTTTTATACTCTTTTCCCTTTTTCCAATTTTCCTTTGTTTATAGACATTTCCACACTGTATCCCATATGCAGCCTGCGGAAATCGTAGATTTTTGCACCCTGACTGTTTAGACCAGTGCAGAATCTCCACACCCTACCTATATCTAGACTGCGGAAACCTCAAATCGTCGCACTGTACGTTACTACTGGGTTGCGACGTTTCCTGTAGAATTTATTGGATTAGGTCTTTTTGTCTTCTGTCACCCAGTTTTTCTTTGATCACCCGGGAAGAAATTTTGGTGCCAACATTTGACTGTTTTCTGAGTGTAAGACTTGTTGTTGATTGGCTTTCAGGGATTGAAAGCCCTTCTTCATCATTTTACAAGTTTTTCTTTCTTGCTTTGCATTAGATTGGGGGCATCTTTGCATTTGAAGTAGCAAAATTGCATGATTTTTGGCATTTTTAGGTGTTGAATTCTGAAAATTTCCCCCCCTCATGGCCTGGGGGCCAAGAATCATGTATTAGTGTACAGTCTCTTTTGCTCATTTCTTGAAAATCTTGATATTGATGAGTTTAATAAAATTTTAGGACATTGTGTATAGGGGAATGATAAACATTTTCTCCTTCTCATAATATAGCTTTCATCGAAGTGAAATATTTTCATTCTCATTTCTTTGCATTGTTTAGAGTCGATCAAAACATAATTTAGTCCACATTATTTTCTTCTTGAATAACAACAACCTTAAAAATAAAACGCTTATAAAAATTGATTAGACATTTTTATATTTTCTGGTAGCAAACCAACATTAGATTAGTTGTAGAGCTTTGGGATAGGTGTGAAAGATAACTTTCCAATGCTGCAAACAAACATAGTATCTTGTGATAGGGAGAGTTCAAATCCAATTGCTACATTTTGTCCTGGAAATCCCTTCTAACACAAGGGTCAATCACGAGGTCGTATTAGGACTGACATAATTACTCACCCTGATTTGCTAGTCTTGGTGTAGAGATTGCGTGTATTATGGGGGTCGCTTGAAGGTATACCCACAATGATGAGTGGAAGCCTTTCAAGTTGATTTCGGGCTAGATACCATGCATTTGCGCATGGATCAGATTGTTGACTATTTCCCTAGGCATCACTATAGTAATTGATAACCTTAATGGCCTATCTCTCTAGGGTATTTACACGAGGTGACTGTGGAGGGGAAAGTCTTCATGGTACCTGGAATCGATGTTGGCCAAACTCACTCGGGATCCTTAGAGGGTATACCCACGTTTATGTGTGGGAGCTTACACCAAGGAGTAATTCTGTTAAGTAGGTCGTCAACGTAACTTTTCCACCTGATCTATCTCAACCCCTTCTTACATTGTCCCCGCGACGTTGGATTTCATCACCAACTAGTGTGCTCATCGTGAGAAGGTTTTGTTTTCTTTCTTGCTTACTAGATTTTTAATGTGTGCTATTTGATTTCCCTAACAAAATCTAGGTTGGATATTTATTTAATGGCATCAGTTCCCAGAATGACCAATGAAGGAACCCCTTTTTTAGGGGAACCTTTTGTTTTTCCTTCTTACGGAAACATTGGTCCTCCTTAAATCGCTACTTTGAGCCTTCTAGGTCTCACAATTGGATTACCAATATGGTTGTTTTCCACTCAGGTAATCCCGAATGCAGTTAGTGCTTCTATTGTAAGCACTTCACCCCAAGAACATCAACCTCATGTTGATCCTTCACCTTCTTCACCAATAATATATTCTTCACCTTCTTCACTTGTAAGCTATTCTTTCGTTTCATCTTCTTCACCGAGTAAAAGCTCTGCAGCTAGTAACCCAATGGATAAGAAGAAGAAGAAAAGGAAGAATAAGAAGAAGAAAAATAAGAAAGGGTCTAAACCTCCAACCACTGCTGGACATGTTGAAAAACCACCAGTTATTGATAATTATGCTGGGAGTGTTGATGATGCTAAGATCACCCAAACAACTCGTAATCCCAAGTACCCTTGCAGGATTTGTAAGGGTAGACATCTTATTAAGGATCGCCATGGTATATCCAAGGTTACAAAAGCATGGTCTACACACCTTCACCAACCAATGTCGTTAGCCTCTGAACAACATGCTGATGACCTCCCGTCAACTAGCCAAGATCCCGTTGGGAAGAAGAAAAGTAGAGTCAAGTTCCCGTGCATGTTATGCAAAGGGCGTCATCTAACTCACCTTTGCCCTCGTATGGATGAAGCCTTGAAATTCCTAGAAGAAATGACTGTTTCACAGCCTCAACTTCCATCTACTTATCACAAGCTTACTCTTGACCCACCTGTAGTTGATGGAATGATCAATATGGTCCCTTCGTCGATCAATCTAGTTGATTATGCAGTCAATCTGGTCACATCCTTAGTTGAGCCAGTTGACAAAGTGGTCGATCTGATCCCATCCTCGGTCATTTCCACTCTCTCATTAGAGAGTGAAACCCAAGTGGTTGATCCCTTTCTACCCGTCGACCCCATTCTCCCCTTGGAGAATGTACCTCAAGTGGTTGATTTGATCTCGTCATCAATCGATCCTACTCTCCCGCTAGAGAGTAAACTCGATACTGCCCACATTTTTGTTGTTGATACAGACTCTACCCTGCTAGGAGGCATTCCTCCTCCCGTGGAACCCCATCCAAGTAATGAGGCCATCCCTTTTAATTGGGGTGTGCTAACTGGACCTCGTCTTACCTCTCACATTCCTTTCAAGATTACAGTGCAAGTTTGTGGCCGGGACGTTCCTCAGACGTTGATAGACGAAGGTTCGTCCGTTAGTATTTTGTCCTCTATTGCTTGGAAAGCTTTGGGTTATCCTCAACTTGTGCCGGTTACATAGAGTTTGTTATCTTTTAACAGAAGAACTAGTCACCCTTTAGGGGTCCTTCCTCAGTTTCCTGTAACTTTGGGAGGAAAAACTATCGTTATTGACGTCATGGTAGTCCAATACCCCTTGGATTTCTATTTACTCCTTGGGCGAGATTATGTCTATGCCATGAAAGCTATTGTGTCCACTCTTTTTGATGTGATATATTTCCCACATGATGGAAGAGTGGTGACTATTGATCAATTTTCGTTTGTTGGTCCTGACTTGACCTTCAACCCAATGAACTCCCTAAATGGTTCTTATATGCAGACAATATCGCCCCCGCCACAGGTCAACTATGTGGTGTTGTCTCCCATGCCTTCAGCTTCCGATGAAGATGAGCCTCTCACTATAAGCGTAGTCTCTTATGAATTGGATCCGGTAGTTGTCATGGTTATCTCTTCGATAGGGCTATTGGAGCCTGATCCCCTTACCCCTATCATGACCTTCGACATGTGTTCCTTCCAGAGTGTGTTTCTTCCATCGAGTGAAGATCTCTTGGAGGCCATGATCGAGTTTTGTCCCTTGACATGGTTTCCTTCCATAGCATTTCCCTCTTGGAAGCCATGATCAAGAAGAGATCTTTGAGCATGGTTTTCTGATTTCAAGCTCATTAAAAAATGAAACCAGCCTTGAGCATGGTTTTTTGATTTCGAGCTCATTAAAAAATGAAACCAGCCTTGAGCATAGTTTTATGATTTCAAGCTCCTTAAACAATGAAACCAACTGTGAGGATAGTTTCCATGTCTCTGTAGCAACCTCGTTAAAAAATGAAACCGAGCTTACGAGCATAGTTCTTGTTTCTATTTCAAGCTCATTAAAAAATGAAACAAAGGTCTAGGGATTGAACTTGGACTCTCAGGCATAGTTTTTTTTCTCTGTGAAAAGCTCGTTAAAAAATGAAATAGATTCCCCCCTCTCTGTTTGAGTCAACTCCTGCATATAGTATTTGAATATTCATTCCATCTGCCTATGATGTTGGATGGAACGAAGCTTGGGGGGAAATGCTTACAGCCTCTGGACTTCATGTTGAAGTTGAGCTGCTAGCTTCTTAAGTTGGGGGCTAAGTAACAACCATACCCGTGTTATGCATTGGGAAGTCCAAGCATAGTTT
The DNA here is from genome assembly GCA_010110895.2 of Picea sitchensis. Lineage (NCBI taxonomy): Eukaryota > Viridiplantae > Streptophyta > Pinopsida > Pinales > Pinaceae > Picea > Picea sitchensis. The sequence goes on along the minus strand of SNQJ01S0093694.1, from coordinate 15,017 downwards.
TCTATGGTTAAAGCTTGTTTAAAAATGAAACCACCTACCTCAAGCATAGTTTCCTCTAGTTCAAGCTTGTGTAAAAATGAAACCAGGTCCAAGCATAGT
>SNQJ01S0093694.1:3655-14868 GCA_010110895.2 Picea sitchensis | reverse complement strand
AGTTCAAGCTTGTGTAAAAATGAAACCAGGTCCAAGCATAGTTTTGGCTAGTTTTAAGCTTGTGTAAAAATAAAATCTATCCCAAGCATAGTTTTGTTTTGTTTTAAGATTGCGTAAAAATGAAAACAATCCCGAGCTCAGTCTTTATTCGTTCTCATGCTCACAAATCAATGAGAACGCAACTGAGTATACTTTTTTCATCTTTTCGTACTCGTCATAGTAACACGAAAAATGAAACCTATGGAGTATCCTTTAAGATCTTTTCACACTCCGTAAAAATGAAAAGATTGTCGAGTGACCTTGTTCTTTTCACGCTCGTAAAAGTATTTAAAGAAAACCTTTGATGGACGATAGTTTATCACTTTTTCGGTCTCATTAAACTAATTTTCGAAAAATGAACTGAGAGTGTTCTCTTTAAGTGTTTTTCAGACTCTCTAAATATAAAAAACCCCCGAGTTTTCTCTCTTTGGACTTGTTAAACAAACATCGAAAGGCCTATATGGAACCAAACCACTCCTTCTTAGGGTTCGTTAAACATACTCTGAGGGACTCATCCGAAGGATTAGATTACATCAACAAGCATATGTTATCATCCTCAAGCTTGCGTAAAAATAAAGAGGTACTCGCCAGAAATGGTGGGGGAAAATTTGGGAAATAAACGTGTCTCTATATTTTTGTTAGTGGCAGTAATAGTCACTCTTGAACATTACACCCCCTTTATCACTATATCCGGGTTGGGAAATCAATTTGTCTCTCGTTTGGGCTTCCGCAAGTTCATATCTTGGGTCGTCTTTGAGTCAATGCTGCTAAGACCATTGTCATGTTGTTCATATGTTCAAGAAAATTCCAACCTTGCACAAGCCTTATATCGAGTTGACCATTTGCAGTTATCAATTCCTACCATGTCGACCTTCCCTGTGTCAGTTTCAAATCATTTTCATACTTTGACCTACCCTAAATCTGTTATTTATTTCATGTCATTGATGGGGGATACATCAAGGCCCTCCTGTGACGAGTCTTTTCCTATTGACTTCAACTCATCATCTAATAACAAGACTTAGAAATCATTTAGTACCTTAGAGCCTGTATGCCTCAATGGCAGGTTTCTTCGCTTTCGACGGTGGATTCACATGATTGGTCCCTGATTGAGAGATTCCATCGAGTGTTCGAATTCAACTCATTTATTCACATTCGATGGATTTTACTGAGTTACCTTGAGAGTCATTGACATCAATGGTGATTTCCCTCACACTTGTTAATAGTTTTCATGAATGACTGGTAATCAAGTGGTTTCTACCATGTTCGACTTTAGCACCTATAATCGCATGGCTAGATTCTTATTTACAGACAATGAGATTGAAGACCCTAGATCTCACCATTTTGGTCCAGGTTGCGATGGAGTATTTATGATTTGTATTGACACATAGATCCACTTTGTATGTTTCGTGGTTATGTTCGATTTTGAGTTTTCTAGAACATAGATCCATAGTGTATTCCTAATGGTTATGCATAATCTTGATGACATAGATCCATGATGTATGATTGGTGGCCATGACTCACATTTATGATTTAACTCAGCTGTAGTCTGAGCATGGGAATGCCTACCTTAGAAATGGTATAATATTGCACAGATTCTTGGTTGTTTGCAGATTCTCGATTGGTGTGCTCCTTGTTCCTGACACACACACGCATTTTACAAAGTATTTTGGTTGTCACGAGTTCTAGCCTCATACTTTGGGGGGAATTATGTTACACATTATTTTGGTCACCCTGGTGATGTTTCTACAACAATGTGTTCAGGCTCCCAAAAGGATCTTTCTCATGAGAAAAGTGACTGGTTTCCTCCTCTATAAAACTTGTTTTTAGAAGGACGTCACAAGCTAGACATAAGACACAATGTGGAAATGCCTGATTTTCGTGGGCTGTCTTAAACTTGGCTTGCGGAGTTTCCACATGCTACTCTATAGACAGGGTGTGGTGACGTTTGAATACTAAGGAAAGGATGAAGTTCACGAAGGTTCTAGAAGGGAATGTTCTAGAATACGAGGTGGAATCTGTATGGTTGGGATCCTACTAGCTTCTATGATTTGGTGAGATCATCCTAATCTCTTTAACCATCTCTCCTTCTCCTATATAATAATGGATTTCTCATGGAAAAGGTTAAGAAAGTAATCAAGAGAAAGCAAGATCAAGTAAGGAATTTATGAAGGAATAGGCTGAGAATTGTGTGAGGGATTCTACTCAATTGACGCTTGAGGTCTTCATCTGTCCATCAAGTTATTGTGGATCCTCTTCATGCAAGTTTGGAGCAAGTGTGTGTGTTGGAGAAAAGGGCCACCGAAAGGGAACCTTGCAACATCAAGGTTGTTTGGTTATATCTTCCACTTTTACTTAATATAATACAATGACATGTTTCTTTCCCATAAAATTATTCTCATTTTATTACATGACTCCTTGATCACATGTGTAAGTTTTCATTGAATATACTATTATTGCTTTCACTTTGTTTGGTTTGTGCTTCATTGCAGATCCAATATTACAAGAGCACCAAAGCAGAGCAGGGACAACAAAGATATAAGGAAGCGATATTCAAAGGTATGCCATTCATCTCTTGTTTGATAGTAAACTCAATGATTAAAGCTTAGGGAAATTGTCATGTCTTGTCTTGTTTTGTTCTAGATCCAGGTGGATCTAGAGAGATCATTTATGTTTGCATTCACCGATTTATCCAATAACAACATGCACTAAGAAATGACAAGAAGCAGCCTGCTCTAATACCACTGATTCAGATTATTTTGAGAACGAAATGAAGGAAGAGATATAAAAAAGAAATATATAGAGATATTTCAAGAGATCCAATAATATAAAAGAAGATATATCAGATATATAACAAGATTCACAAATATACAATAATACACAGTTTCTATTAATGAGTGAAATGTACAGAACTGTAAAATTACATAGTGAAAGACTCGCTAGAATGGTGGCAACTTATATCTGAGAAGAGATGTGATGAATACGCTCATTCGCAAGAAGATGATGGTGATGTTTACAATGAGGCTCCAAAGGCCTTTTTAACATAATGAAAATCCAAAAACCTAACCCCAGAAGATGAAAGGCCAAAAGGTTTGCGGGCCTCGATGGGGGTAGTTGATACGTCAACTTCCCAAGGGCGTAAATTTTGCATATGATCTCTGTTTGGGGCATTCGATACCTCGTCAGAAAGGTTTATATGAGAACTAAAAATTCCTCCTAGGGTTAGGGTATGCATTTGGAAACCCTTGACCCCCCAAAAGTCCAAAAAAACATCATTTGGGGCCTCAAAACGACCTCAAATGTTTGGGACTCGAAAAATTGTAAAAAACTACCAAAATGGAAAATTATTCTTTGAGCCAGTGGAATAGGTGGGTGGACACCGATATCAATATGGATCACGTGCGCCTTCGTGAGCCACCCAAATTTTGTGAGGTTACCCAACCCATGACCAATTTATTGGGTCGAGAGTCCCCTGCTACACTTGACCAAGGTAACTTAGTAGTCAAAAAATAGGATTATCTATAGAGGTGGCAGTTGTGGGATGTAGTTGCACCTGAATAAGATTTTGTGTGGCTATTGGGAAATATTGCCATCTCTTTCAATATATGCCCCCTTCACCCCTCATTATAACTTATTTTTCATACCTTCACTAGTTCTCGGTAGGTGGCTTCAGACCCCACCATCGAGCTCTCTTGGAAGAACCAATGACATTTTGAGAGGATGCACGATGATAAATCGATATGACACATGCATTTTTTTATTATTATTCCCCTTGCGTGGAGATAGACTCAACCTACCTAACCAAACATTTTACTATATATTTTTTATATACATGTATGATTGCTCGTTTACTTTTGAAAACATATGCGGTTGTTGAATTTGGGTTAACATTTAAACAATATTTATTCTTACAAAAAACACTGGTTATTTATTTTTCTTAGATTTACTACAGTCACACACTCAATTGCTAGTATGGAATCATAGGGGATCCACTAAATCTCCAACATTCTATACGCTTGCAAGCACTCCCGCCAATGTTGGGAGGTATTCTTGGTTTTACCACATCCCCGATACCAACTCAATCACCAGTGAGTGCAACGGTTATCGATTCTACCTTGCTCGGTTCCACATTTCTTGGTATTCCTGGTCACACCCCCCATCTAGTAGTTCTTCCTCCTTAGGAGTTGGATCCAAACCATCACACACTATGGAAAGACCACAACAATTGTCATACTTAGCTTCGTTGAATATACTAGACTTAACGAAACTTACCAATGACACAATTTTTCATAATCCCACTTAGTCCCCTATGCCCACCAAACTTCCATCAGACATTCCTATGTTTGAGGGAAAAAAAATCGAAGACCCTGCTAACCATGTCATGACCTTTCACCTATGGTGCTCATCCAATAACATCATTGATGATTCTTTTCACCTACATTTATTTCAAAGAACCTTAATTGGTCAAACTACGAAATGGTACATGGATGAAACCTTAGGGTCTCATGTGGATTTCACATCTTTAGCAAAATATTTTTTATCCTTCTTTCAGATTCCTACACATCATGACATTGTCTTAGAAATCCTCTCGAATTTTTGTTAGACCACTTCTACCCATATCACGCATAATATCGACGAGTGGCAACGACGTTGGGGCCTATGTAAAATTACAACTACCTCATAATTATTCCTTGATTGGTTCCTCAAATATTTCGACTTGATATACTCCCAAGAGGCCCCAACATTTCGACTTGATATACTCCCAGTCATGGTATCTATACACAGTGCTCCTTGATGCTCCTCGACATCTCCCCTATGGTCAAGAACAACCCAAAACATCCCACACTCCAGATGGCCTCATTGGTCCCATGAATAATCTTAACCCTTATGGTACATGTGCCCCTCTGTATGGGACCAATCACTATGAAGGAATTCCACACTATCCTCCTCCTATGTGTGCACCTTAACCAAGACAAGGAAGGAACAATAACCTTCACACCAATTTCCCTTTCACATTGTGCGGAGAGTATGGTCATTATACTCACCACTGTCCCCATATTTCCAATTACAAACTCATGAAGGAGTCTCAAACTCTCTACCCCATAGGGTGTTCCTTTGGTTCCTAAAAACTTCCCCCAACCCCCACAAGCCATAGTCTTGCATAAACCATTCCCCCATCAAGGAGTGGTAACATTACAACAAGATCTTGGTCCCCCTCTAGAGAATCTGGTTCAATAACCTAACGTAGGAAAAGGACAAATGGGTAATACTGTAGCCCGCAATATTCTTCTCACATAAGAGGAGGAGATCCTTCTCCAAACTCGTAGTCATCCATATGGCCTACCTTCCACCTCCACCCTGACCACATCTGATGCATCTCCGTTACCAACAAGTCCCTCGTTGATGATATCGCATCCTAGTAATAACGCAACCCCCATGATACCACATGCACCTCTTCGACACACTACCATAGCACATACGCTAGAGAAGCACACAACTATAGCCTCATTGATGACTTGGCACAATATCTTGTAGCCATGTCCGTCCTATAGGTTTTACAAAACTGTCCTTCACAACAAAAATCCTTTCTATCTACATTGGGGGTAGTGGACCCTTCTAACTCTTGTCTCATCACTTTCGACTTGGACAACTCAAAGCCCTGACTACCTCCATACGAGGCCTTTCAAATACCTATCACAATAAAAAACATCATTTTTCATTGGTGTATTGTAGATGAAGGTGCATCCACTTGCATCATGTCCAAACAGGTCTGGCACAAGTTGGGCTCCATCGATCTCACCCCTTCTTCCATCACTCTTCAGGATTACGATGGTCATCCCTTGCAACCCCAAGGGCTACTTAAAAATGTTCCCATTGAACTCGTAGGTAAAATAATATTAATCAACATCGAGGTCATTGATGCCCCTTTAGAATACAATATATTGCTCGATCACAGTTATATGTATGCCATGAAGGTAGTCACTTCATTAGTGTTTCACACCTTGATTTTTCTCCACAATGGGAAGATTGTCACAATAGATAATATTACACACTATGTACCTCATCCTTCCCCATAACTCGACAATATCCTCCCCTTCATTAGGAAAAATTTAGATGTCTCTCTAGTCATAAAGATAGGTCCAAGCATTTTTCAGGACTGATAAATTTTGGTAACTTATCACGATGACCCACCCCTCTTGTCACCCTCAGACTCAGCCCAAGTTTGTGTCATCACTTCAGTTACAACATAACCAAATGATCAGTCCTCCCCTACAACCCCTACCTCTCAACCCATCCATAAGATAATCACCCCTGAGTTTTCTCCTAAGGATCCCACCATGACTGCCACCCCACCACAGTGGCACACTCTCCCCCCAACCCTTACTCAGATATTGTTCTTCTATCTACCACCAGGATTAATGACATATCAAGTAGTTGCAACCCTTATGCTTCCTAATATGGTAATATCCATCCCTATATGGTATCTTGACCCACCTGCAATGGTTCCAGTATCCAACCCATCTCTTCCTACCCAAACAACTACATTCACCATGCTACATGTGGTTCAAATTCCCATACCTCCAACAACTCGGCACCTATATTCCAATACTAGGATAAGAAAAATAATGTTGGGGGACCTACACCCACTGCTCGAGAAAAATATACATGTGAACTTTGTGGAGAACCTGGCCATTTTACTCATTTATGTTCCACCCTTCCCAAGCTTCGCAACCTTATCCCACTCCCCCAGGAAGCATTGTTGTTTCTAACCCTAGTAGACCCGTCTACCACACTTGTTGCAAAATTGACCACCACATGCAACAAAGCCTTGCGTACCAACTTTGCATGTGCCATATGCTCACAATATGGCCATTACATACACCATTGTCCCGATCTCCCATGATTCAAGTAAAATTTGGTTGTAGTTCGACACACATCTTTTCCCGAACCCACTCCAATAGTACCACCACTAGATATACTCAACCAGGATGATTCTCCTAACACCTGCTACGTGTCCACCATGATCAATGAAGGTCATACTTACCACTATAGACTCTGCGGTCAAATGGACCATTTCACATGTAAGTGTCCATTAATCATTGCACAATGCACCCATTAAATGACTGCCCTCAACAATTCTAGGGAATCTCAACCCTAGGACATACCACACCCACCCATTTCATAGCAAGATATCATACCTCTTTCTCCCTAGGATTTCCAATCCCATTATGATCGAATACCTCTCCTTAATCCCCACCTAATTCAATGGTCAACCCTCAATTCGAGATTCCTCCTCCTCCTAGGGACCTAGATACACACACGGTGCATATCTATTACCTTTCTTCCCACGAAGAATCATTTCCTATGGTAGAACCAATCATCCCTATTGAGGATCATCTTATTGTCCCACAAGCACCCATTTCTTGCACTCTCTCAATAATTTCTGATTCTTCCACCACATCTACACACATTGCACCAAATTCATATGGTATTAACATAAAGGAACGCTTAGAGGTTATCGTCTTCCATTCCGATGAACAAATCCTCGAATCCATGATGAAACTAGATTACCCATGGGATGATATGCACCATCGGTCAGTCTTCCTCCCATCAGATACTTTTCTTCCCACTGACAACACCACTATTTGTGAAGTGGAAACCAATGACTTCATTCCCCTCAGGCATATTTATTGGTTCAAAAACCTAATCGCTTCCCCTGATGATTTTGAATAGGGTAGCACGACCAACATTTCTCCCACTATAAAAGTGGGCATTTCTATCAAACATGGCTTCTTCAACAAACTCACCCTTGGCATCGCATGTTCAATTGAAGAAGTCCTTGCTTATAAAACTCTCTTTCAAGAATATTGTGACATTTTTTCCTGGTCACACACTGAAATTCCTGGCCTCAGCCCTACCATTGTTGAACACTGAATCAATACATGGCCCAATAGTGCACCAGTTCGCCAAAAATAATGAACGTTTCATCCTTCAAAATCTTGGGATATCAAAGTCGAAATTGACAAATTATGTATTGATGGGTTCATCTACCCCATTGTGTACACCTCATGGGTCTCCAACCCTATCCCTGTTAAGAAAAAAAGGGAACAATCCGAGTCTACACTGACTTCTAAGACCTTAACCAAGCATGTCCCAAAGACAACTTCCCCACTCCTTTTATTGATCAGGTCATCGATGCATGCATCGACCATGAAGCCTTGTCCTTTACGAATGGATTTTTCCAGCAATAACCAGATTCAAATCTAACATGCTGATCAATATTAAAAAAAACATTCACTACCCCTTGGGGAAACTTTGCATATCGTTTCATGCCCTTTGGGCTCAAAAAATTTGGAGCCACCTTTTAGTGGGCCATGACTTATTTTTTTCAAGACCTGGCCCACCTTATTCTCGCATACTTGGATGATCTCACAAACCACTCCAAGAAATGTTCCCAACACCTCGAGGATCTATGAATCATATTCCAAAGATATCATCAATACAACATTTGTCTCAATCCCCTTAAGTGTGTTTTCTACGTCACCACTGGGAGATTACTCAGATTCATAGTATCCCAACAAGGAATCATCATGGACCCCATCAAGGTCTATTCCATTAGCACTGTCCCTCCTAAAAACTTTTTCCAACTATAAATCCTTCAAGGTAAAGCTACCTTCTTGCATCGCTTTATCCCTGACTATGCAACTTGTGTTCATGGATTCTTATTCCTGTTACACCAAGATATCCCATTCCAATGGGACTAAAAATCTCAACAATATTTTGAGGAATTAACAGAAACCTTATCTCAAGACTCTTTGACCAATCCCCCCTGGCTTTAACAAAGACTACATCATGTACCTTTTTGCATCTATGGTTACAATTGCAGGATTCCTTGTCCAATAGGGAAAAAACATGCACGAACATGTCATTTACTACAACAGTAAAAACCTTTCAGGGCCACCTCTCAAGTACAACCATGAGGAGAAACTTTCCCTAGCAGTGGACTTGGCAGTCCAGAAGTTGCACCGTCATATTTTGCTTCAAACCACCAAATTCGTTGCAAACTCAAAACCCCATGCATTACTTACTCAATCGGTTTTAGATCAATGAGAAAATTTCCCATTGGATCGTCATTTTTCAAGTGTGTGACTTAGATTTTACTACTCCCAAAATCAAGAAAGTACTCACCCTTGTAGAGTTCATCACTGATTTACCTTCCACCACCTTTGACCCTCTAGTTAATGAGAATTTCCCCGATGAACATCTATTCATCATCTCCTCAGCTAACCCATGGTATGGTGACATCATCATCTACCTACATACTAAAGAATTCAGCCCACATCTATCTCAAGATGATCACCACCATATCCTCCACCAAGCTCTGTGTTACCTCCTCCTTAGTGATGTCCTATATCTATTATGGGTGGATGCCATTCTTCGTCGCTGTCTCACCCTTGATGAGGAAAAACATGTCTTAAATGATTTCCATAGTGGTGCTTGTGGAGGAAATCTCTTTGGTATGTCCACTGGTCAGAAAGTCGTCAGGGCCGACTACTTTTGGGCCACCCTCTTTCATGACTATATTCATACGGTGAAAATATGTTCTAAGTGCCAAGTCTATACTCATAAAGCATGTTCCCCACTGACACATTTACACCTAGTCATTTCAATTGGTCCCTTTTGTAAGTGGCCATTGACTTCATGACATGCAACCCTCCCTCTAGAAATGGCCACAACTACATTGTTGTGGCAGTGAACTATTTCACCAAATGGGATGAATCCATGCCTACCTTCAACAATATGGCAGACACCAATGCTTGCTTCTTTTTCAATCATGTCATTTCCCTCTTTGGCATTCCCCTAAAGTTAATCTCTGACCATGGAAAACATTTTAAAAATGAAATCTTTGCATAATTATCCTCCCATTTAGGATTCTCACATGATTTTTCTTCACCATACTACCCTCAGTCCAATGGTCAGGTAGAGGCCATCAATAAAGTTCTCAAAACTATGTTGTAGCGGACGATGAGCAAATGCAAAACCAATTAGAACCACACGCCATTTTTCACACTATGAGCATATTGTACAATGGTAAAAAACACCACGGGCTTCACACCCTTCAACTCATCCATGGAATCAAGGAAGTATTAGCTATAGAGTGCATGATTCCCACATTTCGTACAAAATTTGAACTACTTATAGACATCGCCATTATTGAACAATGGCTCATAGCCTTAGAGACTCTTGACGAAGATTGGAAATCCTCGCAAAATAATGAGGCTTCCAAAAAGCGCTCCAAACCCACCTTGGATCTCCATGTTAACCTTCATTCCTTTAATGAGGGTGACTTGGTCCTAGTCTATGATATCGCCTATGATGCCCTATGCCATGAAAAATTCAAATCTCTCTAGTGTGGCCCTTTGATCATTAAACATTGCCTTGCCAAGGGAGCATACATGATTTCTCACCCCAACGGATTTTCTCTCAAGGACCCTGTCAATGGGTTATACTTGAAGAGGTTTTACTCATAACCCTAGCTGCAAAATTTGCACAGGTCCCTTCCATGTACATATCTATGTCACTTTTGTATAGCTAGTAGCATTTCTTAATCTTCTTTCACATCCTCCACCCCATCCTATTTCTGATCTGTTGTCCTTACTTTGTTTATCAGATGAACCATTCATCAATCTACCACATAGGCTACGCTGATGGTGCTAGTCGATGGAATCAGAATCTCACTTTGACATCTTGGTCCATTTACACTCCTACGCATACACTACTTCAATCAAGTCGTATATGCCTAGGACTAACTACCAACAACCAAGTAGAATNNNCCTCAATGTGTTCTTGGATTCTCAGCTCATCATCCAACAGTTAAAAAATGTCTATCGCGTACATGATCCTTTCCTCTTTAGAAAATACCTGCACATTAGACTTCTATCATGGAATTTTGCATCCATTACATTCACACACATTCCGAGAAATAAAAAACAGGTTTCAGACCATGTTGATAATGATATTCTAGACTGGAATTTATCACATTAAATACATTTTTTTGTTTCCCATAGTTTATCTATCCAACACATCACATAAACAAAAATCAAACCATATGTACATACATTGGAAATTCATCCACACACATCAATACACCAGAAACTAAAATTCCATATATATAT
>SNQJ01S0093693.1:20041-32368 GCA_010110895.2 Picea sitchensis | reverse complement strand
CTTCATTAATAACCAGGGTGCCAACACTCATGGCCACCCAAATTTGGTTTTCTCTAACACCTATAAAATGTGAGTAGAAATGTTGGAAGGTCCTCCTTCCTCAATGGGAAATCCATTGTCTGTTGTTTATGAAAATATGCATTTCCTTGAAGCAATTCCATGAAACGTGCTATCTATGAGCACTTTTGTTTCCGATCGTTCCTTGATTGGTCCATGTATTCATGACATATCGTTCTATGAATTCTTTCGATGGTTACAATCGGTCTTTACTACCATAGGTTCACGCCTCCATCATTCAGGTTCTCCTTCTTGAAGCATACCCTACTTGGGAATCCAAGGAATATAACATTCAACATTTTACACATAACATTAAGACCATAAAGCATTTCAGAAGGGATTCTTACCCAATCCCTTCATACCTTGTGCCACATAGGAATGAACATTTTTTATATCAGTTATGTCTGCTAGCAACCCCTCTGATATTACCCCATCAACAATGCTTTAGCAGGATTTTCATTGTCCTGTCAACAATCTTTCAACAAGAATCTTCTCATAGTCATTCTTTGATTGATATTGTTCATTTTTGGCAATTGTCTTTCTCCATAACTCCAATCCATTTCTTTCTACACATGACATACATCATAAACACATTAGTGGCCATGTAAATAAAAAAATGCAAGTACCATAGCACTTAAATCAATAAAACGTTCTCAGACATGTCCTAGCATATTTGTATGCGCTTCATCACATTATCCTCCAACCAACGATTGTGATTATGTCACAATTTTGCATTTCGCAACTTCGAGACTTCTGTTATGAAGCACCTCGAATTCTTCGATCCCCGAAATTGCGAAATTTTGGAGTTCTCAATCTGACGATCCTAATTCTTCCACAATTTGATGGCTCAAATCTTGTCCGAGTTTCACGTATCAGGATTTCTCAATTTCACGTATCGATGATATCGAAAGACCTGTCACTTCCGTTCTCCCAATCCATGAAATTGTGAAATTATCTCTAGACAATCAACGGTCCAGATCACTCCTTGATCAACGACTACGATCTTTTCGCGAATTTCACGTTGCTTCTTCCAAGTCCTTTTGGTTTTGTGAAATTACGATATGTCCTCGCAACTAACCAGTGCGCTACTTCTCCGAGATCTAACAACTTGGAATATTTCGGCTCTTTCTGAATGGATCCTGACCCTCGATCTTATCCAATATTCAAAATTATTTTCTAAAGGATTTCTCCCGCTCAATCCTCCGTATTGGTTCTTTCTTCGAACTTCAGTTTTCTGCACTTCACCTTTGAACGCCTCAACTCTTCAAAACATAGAAATTGTTTCTAAGTGTTTCCTCTCGAGACTTAAAACCACTACTCCTCCTGAGCTTCTGGCAATTGAAATTTAAATCTCACTCCTTACGCACATTTTCACTCTGTGTATTTTTCAAAAGACTTTCTAATGCCCTCCTGGAATACTCGGCGCTCAACCTCTGGAGCTTTCAAACTTTAACACAAGCTTGTTTCTATTCACACTCCCTACGCTCTATATGCACAGTTGGCATACAAAATTTCCCTGTTATCTCTTCTGAGATTTTAAGTTACTTACAGGACTAATCTCACAGTCATAACTCATACGGATGTTAGCCTCTCTTTATGGGAACAACCAACAAGGGTCACTTTTGGGAATTAGCAACAGTCCCATTGGACTCCTCTTAATCTTGCTTAAATAGATTATCCATCTTGTCGAACCTAACCATTACAGGTCAGGTAATCTGACTCTACATATTTTCATCAGTCCTCTCGATCATGAGGATTTATATACTTAAGGTTTAGTCTTTTAATAATGCAGTAATTATAACTTGCTAAGGATACTAACAGTCCTTACCAGATTTCCTAAATCATGAAGGAATTCTTCATGAGGGTCTTAATTATTACCTAACCATCCATCCCAATTACAAGAGACTCTACCTGCTTTAGTAGGTAGACATTGTCACACTATAACAGAACAACTCAATTCATGTCTCTTGTCTCGCTCGTGTAGCTTCATAGCACAATTTCTTCCACCTCTGTCATTCACATTCATGTCTTATCAGTAATATCGATTAGTACATCCCTACTCCTATAAGAGTAGTTATCATTTTGATAGAGGAACAATATAATTTCTTTGTTGAATTCTGTAGGAATTCCCCAATTACAGTTTCATTCTGTAGTCCTTCTCCTTAAGGATTTGATGCAGATAATAAACTTTATTCCAAAGGTAGAATTACCTTCCAACATGCATCATCTTAACCTTAGTGAACATAATATCATGATTGTTCTTCAGTCCATTTAGGCTTGTGTCTAAATCATGCCCTGCTAGATAGGGAGCGTAGTACGCCCTCCTCCTTTAGTTTTTCTAAGAAAGAAAAATCACTTGACTCTTTCAGGAGCCCAAGCAGGCCAAGTGTTGTAACCATGCTCTAATACCATTTTGTAACACACACACGATAGGCATAATTTCTATTTTTTTTTCTTAAATGATAGGATCTCCATTCATGGTTCCTAATTTGGAAGGTCAGGGAACCAATCCGACCTCCTGGTCAAGGATAGTTCTGAACTCTGTTGAGCTGGAGTAGCTCATAGATTTCTTGCGAGAATCTCATGAACAAATCCATAGGTCCTTTTTATGAAACTCTGCCTATGTGACTAAGCACCAAGCCCAAGCCTCTATTCCACGTGACCATGGGATGTGATCGTGCCCATACCCAAAAGCATTTTGAGACTTCGCATGTTAGGAATTTAACGTATAAGCCACCCCTTACTCCCAAAAGTCCCAAGATGTGAAAAGGGATTAACGACCATTATCTCCCTCCGCTCATGTGACCATTCCCATGACCACACGCTTAACCTAAAGGGCGTGTCGCATTTCACAACTTCGGGACTTTCGATGCAAGGCGCCCCTACTTCTCCAACTCCGGAGCTCTGAAAAGGGCTAACGATCCGTTAGCTCCCTCTTTGGCCTTCGTCCATGTGACCATTCACTATGAATCGAGGCCAAACTCTAAAGTGTGCTGGAATCTTACGTATCATGATTTCTCACGGATTCCCTCTTTGAATTCTTCAAGTCGCGAGTCAGTGAAATGCTAATCTTTCGCCACGTGTCCTCCTTGATGAACGACCACGATCAAATCACGATTTCTCACATTGCGAGTTTGAATTGTATGTTCTTTGAACTTCTTGCTCTGTTAGTCAGCGAAATACTGAGCTCTTTCCATGTGTCCTTTCCAATGTATGGTCACGATTGTTTTGGAACCTCTCTTGTGCACTTTTCTTCAGATCCAATGACTGTTGGTCCATGTGCCAGATCCGACGGCTCAGATCTATTCTCCTCCTGCACAATCTTCACATTGTCTAGATGTGGATTCCAACAGTCTAGATCTTCTCCTCTGCTCGATCCAACAGTTGTTGGTCCACGTGCCCAGATCTGATGGCTCAGATATGATCTCCTCCTGCGATCATAATTTCTCCCGTCTTGGAAGAATTCGACGACTCGAAGGTATCGACCTTCGATCTTCTACTGTGATTCGACTATTGGATCTCGCCAACACTTACGAAAAGTGTTGTCCCTCCTGAGCTTTCTCACCCTGGAACCTCAAAGGGCTTCTCGAACCTCTTCTTTCCTCATAGAGAGCCTGTGCATATCTGCACTACCTCTCCTGAGTTTAACAGACTCCGTCCTCCAAGAGAATCAGAACTACTATGAGGGTTGACATGCGTACATGTAACTATACTTAAGGTTGACGAACTCACTGTCGTGACTCTAGCTTAAGAAACTACATAAATCAAGAATTTATGAGAACAAATCACGTTCAAACCATATAACTTCTTACTTTCCTAATTATACAACCAAGTAGAAATAGAAGGGATACAGTATATCCATTAAGCATTAATTAACATTCTTGAAAACATTCATAGTATATCCAATTCATACACAAGATATGTGATTACTTATCTATTACAAGAGGTAGCCATCTAACTGACTATGAGTGTTCGTCCTTCCACCTGACCATAGGCTCAGAGGCATTCATTCTTAGCACTCTGGCCACCCCCGTGCCAAGCCATGATATTTCCAGGGACCTCTCATAGTTCTCAAGGATTCCTTCTATGTTCATCTTTTGCTTGGGTTATGTTCTCTTCAACTATCAGATATTTTCCTTTGTTATGGCCTCGATGAGATTTATCAGATGCTCACCCAGCATCAAACACGCAACCTTCTCTTAATTACTCCCCAGAGAGCTCCACGCATCTCCTTTACGAGTTTTCCCTCTCGTATCTTGTCCCCCCTCTAGTTGTCCCCATGTATCCCTTTTACCTTCCTTCTGTTGGAAGGTTCCCGACCCATCATGTTTCTTCTGTCAAAAGGAAGCTCGAGTCTGCAGATCTTTGTGGTACTTTGGGCTGACATTATGCATCTAGACCATGCTCCCATTCATTGGGGTGGTTGATAATTCAACCACTGGTCCTTTCTTCATTAACTGATTTATTTTCTTGGGAACTGAAGGAGGTTTGTCATCCTCATCAAGTGAAATTTAGGGTTATTTTGTATAACGAACCATCTCGTATAGTTTTCACATTCTTCCTCTAGTGATATCATGGCCAGTACTTTCAAGGGTTCACCCCCACTGTCAGTTATTGGTAACTCAAAAAATAATACATTTATATTGTCCCCATGCCTCAGCATGGTAACCCTATTTTATGATTAATTACAAGCTGGGGGAAACAGGGTGTTACATACTTCCTCAACCCAATATTCATTTGTCAAATGTTTGGCTACCAACATACTGCGCGCCATTTCCATGATGGTTCTATTCTTTCTGTCTGTGACACCATTTTGTTGTGGTGTATATCTCACAGTAAATTGATTTTAGATGCCATGAACTTTATAAAAATTCTAAAATTCTCTTGAAATGTATTCTCCTCCTCTGTCAGTTCTTAGACACTTGATGTAATAACCACTCTGTTTCTCCACAAGTTATTTAAACTGTTGAAAACAACCTAATGCGCCAGATTTATGCTTTAGGAAATAAATCCATGTCTTTCTTAAAAAATCATCAATGAATGTCAGAAAATAAGTATTGCTTCCTATGGATGTTGTACTATTTCCAATGGAGCTCTTTCTCTGTAAGACTTTCCACCTGAAAATGATTCTCTGTGTTGCTTTCCAAATATGCAACCTTCACATATCCTTTCTAGTTTTTCAATGAATGGAAAACCTTTTACCATATCCTTTGTGTGTAGCAGCTTCAAACCTCCAAAGTTCAAATGTCCAAATCTGAAATGCCATAACCAGGAATCATCTTGTATTTCAGATTGGAATGTTGCTTTTATCGCTATTCCATTTTATCTTTTCTTGATACTGCACACACTATTTTCCTCATTAGAACTGTACACACTTTCTACTATAAATGTAGTGTCCGATTACGCATCTTATGCTTTACCAGCAAATAGCATTGTATTATTCTTCTTGGTTGGCTTCAATGTCAAAGGGAACATTCTTTTACTTGTCATTTGGATTCTTTCAATTAGTTGATTGCTTGGGCATTTATCCATAATCACACAATGATTATCTTCCATGTAGATTATGTATCCTATCTATAACAATTGTCCTGTGCTCATAAGATTATGTTTCAGACCAGAAACATAATATACTTCATACAAAACTTCCTGTTATGCTTTCTTAGGCAAAAATTTTATACTGCCTTTGTCTAGGACAATGACTTGCATATCTCTTCCAAGTATAACCTTGGTTTGGAATGACTCATCCAAACTAGAAAAAAAATCTATGTTTCCTATCATGTGGTTACAACATCCTGGATCTAAATACCATATGTCACATGGACTTGCTTGAGAAATATTGCATTCAACAGGGGATATTATAGGGATTTCTACAGTGCACGCCATAAACATAGGACAAGTTTCATTATTTGCGTTGTTTGACTTATCTTAATTTTTTTTTTTTTCTAATTATATTGTCTCTTTCTGCACTCATATGCATAATGTACATACATTTTACAGTAATGGAATTTAATATTTAATTTGTTAGTTCTCTGACTACTTGGTTGACTGGTACTTGGGTTTGGACCTCTTCCACCAATATTTCCAGGATTGCTGCTACATCCACCTCTGACAAAACTTCTTCCTTTGCCTCTAGAGTTATCACTCCCTCTTCCTCTTCCATGACTTACATATGACTACGTAGAAAATCCATTATGTAATGACATAGTTGACCTATTCAATCAGTTTTCATGATTAGTGACGGAAGCTTGCAGTTCATCTAGGCTAAACCGACTCAAGTCATTGCTCTCTTCTAGAGTCACAACAAGGGTATCAAATTTAGGAGGAAGACTCCTAAGAACCTTTTCAACAACTTTTATTTCTTCAATGGTTTTACCATGAGAGTTAATCTGATTTATCACGCCAATGACATGGGTGTCGAATGAATCCACTGTATCTGTATCTTTCATTGACAGGGTGTCAAAATATCTTCTAAAAATTTGTAGTTTTGCAGTCTTTACTTTGTCTATACCTTCATAAGAGGATTGAAATATGTCCCATGCCTCTTTGTATTTCTTTGTTGATGCAACTCTTGGAAGTATGCTACCATACATGGATTGATGTATGTAAAACAACACGTTTCCATCCTTCTTCCTTTGGTCTTTCAAGACACCCTTCTCAGCTTATGTGAGGGAATTATATGTTTCCTGATATACTATTTCCACATAGCCATTCTCGACTATATCCCATACATATTGACATCAGAACAATGCCTTCATGGTCAAGGGCCACATCTCATAATTCTTGGATGTAAAAGTGGGAGGTTGCAGATTTGAGGTAGAAGTCATTTTTCACTCTTSAACAAAGTTCCTGCTCTTGAACTTGTTCGGATAKAACCTTCTCTTGATCACACTTGCATTTGATCAACCTTTCCTTGATTMTAGATCTAGGTTCTAGTGAGCAATGACCAAATCTTGGATCCACAGCGCACAAGGAAACTGTGCACAGTGAGGTGACAAAATATTGTGCACCACAAACTTCGTCACTGAACACTCAAGACTTCGTCACGTAGTTCAAAGACTACAGAAAATCCCTTGTGCTATGATATAAAATGACTTAAAATACAATTTATAAATGTGGAATAACACTCTGATATGCTTAGCACACAAAACTCAGAAATACAAATTTCTTGATATTAATAAACTTCGACGTACTGTGCGCAGTTACAAAATACAATAAAAAGATGAGCTTCGACTCTAATGACTTATTCTACTGACTTTACAAACACATAGCTTGTGCTCACACTGCTTTAGCTATTCAGTTTCTATTGTTCCTCTCTGTTTCTCTACATCCTTTGTGCATCTATTATGCATCATCTTCGACTAACGAAGGACTCAGACTTATATGGACTCGGATTGTAACTTCCTGTAAAATTAAAGAAGACTATGTATTAAAGACGACCATAAATACCAATGGCTAATCAACTACTTAACTAAAATCGAGAAGATAAAGATTGGATCCATTTATAATTCTCCTGCTTGCCGACTGACTTTTGAGTAAACGTGCAAACTTGCACTTGCATACTATCAAACTAACTGACTACAAATTCAGCTGATTGACAAAACAATACTGACATAATGACTGACAGAAAAATCAATAGAGACATAAATATATCACCGACTTGTAATTACTATTTCCAACACTCCCCCTTAATTTATAAGTAGGTGGGATTACAAAAAAAAATTACATCCAAAATTAAGTTTACAAATTTACTATCACCCATATGTTACTACGCAAACTCCCACACTACTTCTCAAATGTTTAAATGCATCTCTTCCTAAAGACTTTGTGAAAATGTTTGCGACTTAATCTTTTGACCCGCAAAACTCTAAACATATCTGTTTGTTATTCACCAATTATCTGATAAAATGATACCTTGTATCAATGTGCTTAGTTTTCTTGTGAAATACATGATTCTTTGATAACATGATGGCCAAATTGTTGTCACAGAATACTGTTGTTGTTTCTTGTTGTTCCTGCAACAAATATTTTAACATTCTTCTCATCCAAACTACTTTACAAGCTAAACTTGTAGTTGTGACATACTCTACCTCGGCTGAAGAAAGAGTCACTATGGGGTGATTCCTTGATTCCCATGACACCATACTTGTTCCAAAATGAAATGTGTACCCATAGGTACTTTTCCTGTCATATATGATTCCTCCACAATCACTGTCAGTGTATCGAATTACTTTGAAATCTTTTGAAGTAGAGTACTTTATGCCAAAACCTTATTTTCCATTCAAATATCTCAGAATTCTCTTTCCTACCTTCCAATACGATTCTTTTGGCGTTTCCATGAACCTTGAAATTAGACTCACTCCATACATAATATCAAGTCTTGTCGTTCTGAGATACATAAGACTACCTACCATCCTTTTAAATAGTGTGGGATCCACTTTGGACCCTTTATCTTCCTTTCTTAACTTCAATCCCGTTATGATAGGTGTTGGTGCTGCTTTTGAATTCATCATATTGAATATTTCCAGAATTTCATAAGCATACTTAGACTGTGAAATAAATATACCAGTTTTGGACTGTTGAACTTCAATTCCCAAAAAATATCTCATAAGCCCTAAATCAGTGATTTTAAATTCATCCTTCATGACTAGCATGAATTCTTCTATACCAAAATCACCTATAAAAATAAAATCATCTACATATAAGAAAACAATTAGCATGTTACCTTTATGATCTTCTTTGATGTATAGTGTTAGCTCACATTCATTTTTCTAAAATCCATTTTGTGTGAGATAGGAATCTATGCGGCTGTGCCAAGCTTCTGGAGCTTGCTTTAATCCATACAATGATTTCTTCAATGTGTACACTTTTTCTTTTGTCCTAGAACCTCATAATCTTGTGGTTGTTCCACATATACTTCTTCTTCTAAGTTTCCTTTCAAAAATGTTGACTTTACATCCATGTGATAAACTAACCACTTGTACTGCACGACAATGGTTAGCACTATTCTGACTGTGTCCATGCACACAACTCGTGCAAATGTTTCCTTGAAATCAATTCCAAGGTGTTTTGTAAAGCCTCTTGCAACTAACCTTGCCTTGTGCTTCTGTACATTTCCATCTTCATCTTGCTTGGTTTTATAAATCCATTTGACATTTATGACACCCTTATCTTTAGGTACATCTACCAATGTCCATGTTTGATTGCTCTCTATGCATCTGATTTCTTCATCCATGGCTTGTGCCCATACATCATCTTTGACAACTTCTTCAAAAGTCAATGGATCATCTGTTTGTGAAAACAGAGAAAAAAATTGAAAATGAATTTGATGCATCTTCATTATAGATGTCGTGCATATTTCTTGTCTTTCTTGGTAACATATTTGCTAAATTTGGATCTAGGGATGTAGAACTGCTTGGACTGCTTGCTGATGTTTGTTGCACTCTAGGTGTAGACTGTGCACCTATTGTTCTTACTGGAGTATTTTTCACTGTGATTTGTGTCGTAGTGTCAGATGTATAAAGGACTATGCACTGACTTGTGCATGGTGTTTGAACCATTTCATATTCTGTGTCCTCCATCGCATCAATATTGTCTTTGTTATTCTTCCATTCCATGCTTCATTCTCCACGAACTGAACATTGCGACTCATTATCAATTTTCTTGCGACAGGGTCATACATCTTGTATCCTTTTGTGTCTTCAGAATACCCAAAAAATATACATTTTTGTCCTTTGTTTTCTAACTTATTTCTAAGATCATATGGAACATCTGCTTATGAAACACAACCAAAAAATTTAAATGCGCCAAACTATGCTTCAATCCTGTCTAGGCTTCCTAAGGAACTATATTCTTTGCACTCTTTGTCGAACATTTGTTCAATATGGATACTGCATTTGCTACTGCCTCATCCCAATACTCATTTGCAAATGTTTGGCTACCAACATATTGCACACCATTTCCCTGATGGTTATGTTCTTTCTCTTTGTGACACCATTTTGTTGTGGTGTATATTGCGCAGTAAATTGATTGTAGATGCTATGAACTTTACAAAATTTCTAAAACTATCTTGAAATGTATTCTCATCCTCTGTAAGTTCTTAGACACATGATGTAATAACCACTATGTTTCTCCACAAGTGATTTAAACTGTTGAAAACAACCCAATGTGTCAGATTTATGCTTTAGTAAATAAATACATGTCTTTCTTGAGAAATCATCAATGAATGTCGGAAANTGGATACTGCATTTGCTACTGCCTCATCCCAATACTCATTTGCAAATGTTTGGCTACCAACATATTGCACACCATTTCCCTGATGGTTATGTTCTTTCTCTTTGTGACACCATTTTGTTGTGGTGTATATTGCGCAGTAAATTGATTGTAGATGCTATGAACTTTACAAAATTTCGAAAACTATCTTGAAATGTATTCTCATCCTCTGTAAGTTCTTAGACACATGATGTAATAACCACTATGTTTCTCCACAAGTGATTTAAACTGTTGAAAACAACCCAATGTGTCAGATTTATGCTTTAGGAAATAAATACATGTCTTTCTTGAGAAATCATCAATGAATGTCGGAAAATAGGTATTGCCTCCTATGGATGTTGTTTGCATTGATCCACAAATGTCTGAATGTACTATTTCCAGTGGAGCTCTTGCTCTGTAAGACTTTCCAAGTGGAAATGATTATTTGTGCTACTTGCCAAATATGAAACCTTCACATATCCTTTCTCGTTTTTCAATCAATGGAAAACCTTTTACCATATCCTTTGTGTGTAGCAGATTCCGACCTCCAAAGTTCAAATGTCCAAATCTGAAATGCCATAACTAGGAATTATCCTATATTTCATGTTGGAATGTTTCTTTTATCTTTAAGCCATTTTAGCTTTTCTTGATATTGGGCACACTATTTTCCTCATTAGAACTACGCATAATTTATGTTGTAAATGCAGTGTCTCACTGCACATATTTTGCTTTACCAACAACTAGCGTTGTATTATTCTTCTTGGTTGGATTCAATGTCAAAGGGACCTTTCTGTTACTTGTCATTTGAATTATTGCAATGAGTTGATTGCTTGGGCATTTATCCATAATCACACAATGATTATCTTCCATGTAGATCATGTATCCCTTCTATAATAGTTGTCTCGTGCTCATCAGATTATGCTTCAGAACAGAAACATAATATACATCATACATAACTTTATGTTCTCCTTGATTAGTTAAAATGTTTATACTTCCTTTGCCTAGGACAATGACTTGGATATCTATTCAAAGTGTAAGCTTGGTTTGGATTGACTCATACAAACTAGAAAACATATCTATGTTTCTTGTCATGTGGTTACCGCAGCCTGAATCTAATCACATGGACTTGCTTGAACAATATTGCTCATCACACTCTTGTTAATGCGTGGGCATTCCTAAAAAATCCAATTTGACAAGTGTGTGTAACGGTTCGGTGAGTACAAAGGTTATAGGATTAAGAACACGTAAAATGTTTTGTTTCTAGGAATGCACACACATTCCTTCACACTCCATTGCCACTTTTTTGTCCATGAACCTCATGGAAGCGCCCATATATATAGAAAGAGCGCCTAAATCCACAAGGATCTATCATGTGCTCATACAGATCAAAATCCCTTAAAATGGAATCATTTTTTATATTGCAAAAAGGTACGCCTATAGACACATGATGGATTTATAGTGATCTTTAATCTTACATCATCAAGTGAATTGGATCCTTGATCTTTACTCGTGTGGTGAATTGGATCCTTGATCTTTAGTTGCGTGGTGAATTGGATCCGAACAACATTTAGTGAATTGGATCCTTGATCTTTTGTCATGTAGTGAATTGGATCCTTGATCTTCAGTCATGTTTTAAACGTGTAGAAACATTATAATCATATTACAGTTCTATATATGTCAAGTATATGGCAGCCTTTCATGTAACTGAATTGTAGTGTTTGACAATCGGTTCCTTTGTTTCGAGGCTGGATGTCACATGCAAAAGATTTTTTTAAGGTGGCATTTCAAGTTGGCAAAGCATTTTGTGCACGGAACGGAATAAATGATATTCCTTTCAAAAAATTGGCATTGAGGTGCATTCTTCTGCCCGGAAGATTTTGGTCTTTCGACATTTTAACGGCCTGTGACGTCACGTGAGGTTTTATCAGAAAACAGTATGAGAAGCTTCCTTCGCAGAAGATTGGTATCCACTTCACTCCTTCCTGCAATCATCTGAAACAACCAAAATACTACGATAGTTAG
>SNQJ01S0093692.1:19501-35812 GCA_010110895.2 Picea sitchensis | reverse complement strand
TATTTAGTCACACACTCAACAATATCAGATCAGACACAATAAATCCTCTCAATATCATCTATAAGCTAATGGGCAAGTGGAATCCACTAACAAACTTTTGGAAACTATCTTGATCAAGACAATACAACTTCATCATAAATATTGGGCAAATAGGCTTCTAGAAGCAGGCCTACTAGAAAACTTGGAATCTGATATTACTGGCTTCACTCCTTATGAATTAGTATATGGTAAGCAAGCCAACCTACCTATTGAATTTCAAATTGAAACATTAGGGACTGCGGTGCAAGTTGGAATGGAACTTTCAGAAGCTCAAAAACGTTGGCTAGAATAGATAAATGAACTTAATGAGATGTGTCAAGATGTCCTTCAACATACCATTCTTTTTCAACAACAAAGGGAAAAATAACATGACAAATTCATCAAGAAGAAGAAATTTAAACTAGGTGAGTGGGCCCTTCTCTTTCATTCTAGATTCAAGGATTGTAAAAGGAACTTTTCTACTCACGGTTGGGCCCATATGAAGTAGATAATGTTTTAGATAATGGCTCCGTAAAATTGAAGACTATTGATGATGAAGGAATATCATTCTTGACTAATGGAAAACGATTGAGATTATATAAGAAGCCCATATCCAGAGAAGAATTTGTTCACGATTTGATACAATAGTCAGAAATGGAGGTGTGGTAAGTAAGAGAGTTATCCCACTTTCTTCCACTTCATCTTAAGTTTTCTTTATTTATATTTTTGATAAAAAAATAAAAATAAAAAAATAAATGAATTAATAATAAAGGTCCAAGTGTGAAAACCTTTTTAGGCGTAGTTGGATACAACTTTGTTTGAAAACCATATTTTGGCAAACAAAGTTCAAATATAATGTAATATGTTTTGTCAAGTTCTACAGTAGCTTTCAGTTATAAGAATTTTTCAATTGTTACAAGTTTTGCAAGAACTTGTAATTGTTACAAGATTTGCAGGTACTTGTAGTTATTTCAAAACCTACTCCATGTAGCTTTTGAATTGTTTCCATGAATGTTTCTGTTATTTCACTTTCTTTAAAAGGACGAGAAAAAAGAAAAAAAATGGACATACTTTTAAGTCGATCCATTACTACCATGATGACCATGTTTCGTTCAGATTTGGGTAATCCTATAATAAAATCCATTGAAACTTCTTCCCAACATTGACTTGGTATAACTAATGGTTGTAGGAGACCTAGAATCTTGGTTGTCTCTCCCTTATTTTGTATACCACACATTCAAGAACAAAAGTTTGAACATTCTTTTTAAGACCTTCGTAGAAAAAATCCTTGTTGATCCTATGGTACGTTTTCATTAATCATGAATTTCCTCCTATAGGAGAAGTGTGAAATTCCATAAGGACCTTCTATTTGAGTTGGGAATTCTTACATAAATATAAGAGATCATGATACCATAGAAAATCATTCTTCCATACAAAATGACCTAATGAGTTGGGGTCCTCTTGTAGTTGTTGAATGATCTTGCTTCCATTCTATCCTAGCTTCTTCCACCCAATCAAGTTGTGGAATAGAAATAGCACATAATGAACCCTCTATTTCTTGTTCTTTCCTTGAAAGGGCTTATGTCACAACATTATGTTCTCATATTTTGTATATAATTTCAAAGTCATAACCTAATATCTTTGTGGCTTAATTGTTGTTCTTTTGAAGATAATCGTTTCTCCAAGAAGTACTTCAAACTTTCATGATCTATTTATACTTTGAAGTGTCTTCCCATTAAGTAAGGGCTCCATTTCTAAACTACATGTACTATGGCCAACATTTATTTTTAATAGGTGGTTTGAGTAAGTTTTTCAACTTTAAGTTGGTTGCATTCAAGGAAAGGGCCTTCCTTCTTGAATAAAAATGCACCAATGCCATGGCTTGAGACATCACACTACACAATAAACATTTTTTGTGAAGTCCGAGGTGTGTATAACTTGAGGACATGAGTTGTTCACGTAGCCTCATTAGGTTTTTCAAAATCTTTGGATGTTTCTTCAATCGAAAATTCTTCTTCTTCAATAAATTATGTTAAGAGAATTACTACTGTTTGACCATATTTCTTAACTAACTTGCGGTAATAGCCTTTCAATCTTAAGAATCCTCGGGTTCTTGAAGGTTTTGGAATTGGCCATTTCTCCTTTTAATTTTGAGTAGGGTCCACTTTTTACACCTTCTGAGATACAATATGACCCAAATATCCCACTTCTTGAACCCCAAAGACACACTTGGAAGGATTTGCATAAATTCATTGCTCTTCCAAAAGTTGTAATACTCTCTCAACATATTTATATGCTCTTCCCAAGATTTTTTGAATATTAGTGTGTCATGAAAAATTACTAACACAAATTTTCTAAGGAAAGACTTGAAAATAGAATTCATCAAACTTTGAAAATTTGAAGGTGAAATAAGTTCAAATGGAATAACAAAACTCATAATGGCCTTCATGTTTTCTAAATTTGTTTTGGAATGTCTTCCTTCCTCATTATGATTTTATTATAACCCGAACGAAGATTTAACTTAGTAAAGAAAATTTCTCTAGTCAATTCATCTAATAATTGATCAATGACATGAATAGGAAACTTATCTTTGATGGTAATTTTAATTGCAGTGTGTATAATATGGACACATATTAGCTAACCATCCTTTTAAGTAACCATTACCCTTTGGTGAGAAAGAACTTTGGCTAGGTATTGAATGATGTATGCCTCTAACATTTACTAGATTATATGCTCAATCTCATTCTTTTGTGAATATGGATACCTATAAGTCCTAATTTTAGTTGGTGCATTTCTAGTTTCAAACAGATAGCATGGTCATGATCTTGAGCAAATGCCTGGAAGACCATGAATTTCTCCAAATTCCTTGGAATGATTGTTGATAACTATTTGGGAATCCAATGGATCATGAAATAGATGTTGAACATCTAGTGAGAACAATTGTGCAATTACACCATGGTGTCCCTTATTTATAATTTTGTTGTGCTATTAGAGCTTATCACTTTAAAAGGGGTTCCCTTGGATACATAAGCTGATTTTATTTGCCATATGAGGGAAAATCTCATGAAAAGATCCTGAAAATTAAGGGCCATTGTTCCCAATGATGGTCACCATTGGACCCTAATACAACATCATCACCACCCATTTGGATGGAAATCATGGGACTATCCAAAAAAACTCCCCATTATCTAGGCCAATGCCATGACACTTCTCAGAATAGTTTATGGTACCTCTATCCATAATCATTACTTGAAATTCTAGTGTTGGATATACAAATCAATTGAGATCTTTTTTCCAATTTTGTAATTGATGAAGTTGTGGGTACTGCAAAATAAACCAACATTGTTACCTTTTTCTTTTATGTATCCTTGTATCTTGAGGTTTGTAGAGTATTGATGCATGCCAATGCATGACAAGATATTGGTCCCTTGTTGAGTAATTTTGTCATGCTATTAGAGCTTATCACTTTAGAGGGTTTCCCTTGGATACCTATAAGCTCAATTTTATTTACTTATGAGGAAAATCTCATGAAAAGATCCTGAAAATTAAGGGCCATTGTTCCCAATGATGGTCACCATTGGACCCCTAATACAACATCATCACCACCCATTTGGATGGAAATCATGGGACTATCCAAAAAAACTCCCCCGTATTGAGCTTAATACTATGACACTTCTCAGAATAGTTTATGGTACCTCTATCCATAATCATTACTTGAAATTCTAGTGTTGGATATACAAATCAATTGAGATCTTTTTCTAATTTGTAATTGATGAAGTTGTGGGTACTACCAAAATAAATCAACATTGTTACCTTTTTCTTTTTTTATGTATCCTTGTATCTTGAGGGTTTGTAGAGTATTGATGCATGCCAATGCATGACAAGATATTGTTTTAGTAGTATATTCAATATATATATCTTGTGATGGCTCCAATTCTTGATCTTCTTCCTCTTCACAACCTATGTAGAATAATTTCTTCTCACTGCATTTTATGCCCCTTATTGTACTTTCTATCACAATTGAAAAATAGTCCCTTTCTCTTCTTTCAACCATTTTCCAAAGTATCAACCTTGTTGATTGATTGTGTTTAGAAGAGGGAACATGGTTCTCTCTATAGTTGTTAGGGACCACCCTTATAGTAGCCATATTTTTGTTTTCCACTTTCCTTTCCATACTGAAGACTTTCTCTAGGGATTTATGTTCAAAGAGATGTACCTCATGTTAAATGTTCTCCATTAGAGTGCCCATATAGAGATCTAATAAACTATCCTAGGGAATTTTCTTTACCCTAAGACAGATATTTTGGAGT
This sequence comes from Picea sitchensis, assembly GCA_010110895.2. Taxonomy (NCBI): domain Eukaryota; kingdom Viridiplantae; phylum Streptophyta; class Pinopsida; order Pinales; family Pinaceae; genus Picea; species Picea sitchensis. Next base: position 31,484 of record SNQJ01S0093692.1, on the reverse strand, counting down.
TGTTGAATGTGCTATGTAATTGGACCTTTTTGCTGAAGATTTATCAATCGACTAAAGAATGTATTGCTCTTAATATCCCCATAATGTGATATCAATTTATCCGTAAAAATGGACCAATGGATAATAGAATTCTTTCTTCTTTTACAAAGCCATTGATACCAAACAAATTGATCATTTTATAAGTACAAGGATGCAATATGTACCTTTTGTAAGCTAGGCACTTGATGTAGATCAAAGTATTTCTCCATCTATAATATCCATGTTATAACATCTTTACCATCAAACGTCCTCATATCGATCTTTGAAATGAAGTAGTTCCTTGGTGCTGACTTGAAGCCTTGATGATGTGGATCTTGAAGTGCTTAATAATCATGATTCTGAGGCTCAATATTTATTTCCTCTACACTTACATGATTTCCTTTCATTTTGTTAACTCCTATAGAAATTCTCTCATCTAGAGCATGTAATATGGAAGACATGAAAATTTGCAATTCTGACATATTCTTTTCCATATGCTCCCAATTTTCATCCATCATATTTTCTATCTCTTTCCTATTTTCATCCATCTTATTTTCCACCTCATCCATCTTATTTTCCACATTTCCAATCTAATAAAAAAATTCTTCTCTTTTTTCTTGAATCATGGTTGAACTCTATGAAGGTTTAGTTGCTGAAATAAATTTTAGAACAACCTTTGCAACCATGTGAGAAAATAATAATTCTCGTCTTTTTCCTCTTTATCAAAACTTTTGACTCATAAAAAACAGATCTTCCAATCAAAATGTATGCCAATTGTAAGTTGCATACCATTCAAACCCTTAATTTGGAGTATGACTAGATGGCTAACCTGTGTCCTAATATATATCTAAACTTTGAACCCTTCTAAGTCTGAAATTTCATCTTGTAGTATTCTGATATGACTTATTAAACTTTTGAAAATTGCACAGTCTAAACCTTCACTAATAAAACGTTATAGCAAAAATACCAAAATGTCTTTTTTAAGACTAATTTCAAGATTAATAAACAACCCCAATTTCCATGAGATATATGTAATGATTCAAAATCTCAAACTTTTATGACATGTAACTTCCTATGTATCCTTAGGGTTCTGCAAATTTCAGATTCAAAAACTACAAAAAAAAAAATTATAGTGGAAATTCCAACCTCGCTCTTTTAAACCTTATTTCAGGATTAGTCACAAACCTTGTCTTCTATGGACTATATATCCAATATTATAGCGGCACAAAACCTTAAATTTTGATCACATGTACTATGAAATGTTTCTTCAGTCTCCACAAAATTTCACTATTTGAGACTGACCAAAAAATAAGTTATATCTAAACTCCCAAGATGAATCGTTTAAAAATGAATTCAGGATGAGTCAAAAACAATGTCTTCCATACAGTATATCTCTGAAAGTATAATGATCCAGAACTTGAAATTTTTACAATGGGTACATTGATATGTATTCTAAGTGACCTTCAAATTTTGTTGTCTTAAGTGGCCCATAGAAAAAACTTATAGCGAAAATTCCAAGATGACTTGCTTGAAAAAGTAAAACCATAGGATCGATGCTCTAATACCAAATGTTATGATCCAACGCCTTAAAAATCATAAGAACTCAATAAATACAATCCACTTCGAGGAGGAAACCTCCTTTTACAATATATCCAATTCCGAATACAATATGATATGTGATAAGATTATCCCAATACTATCTCTCCTTGGCATATATATAGGAAACAAAGGGTATAATTATAATGAAAGGGTGCAATGAAGGGTTCTAGCCAACATACAAATATAGCACTAGAAATGTAATAATTCAATATTTAGGGATTAATAAGGATTTTTGTACATAACACGAGGCTTTGTTTAGGGATTAATAGTTTTGGATTTCAAAAGGATGCTTCAACACATGCCAAATCTCAAGCAAATCAAACAAAGGCACCATCATGAATATTTCAAACCAAAAGTCAATGCTGCAATTTGACACATATCCTAGAAATGAACAATAGAAAATCAGTGAGATTCCAATAGGTCAAGGTTTATATTTTGAGCGATAGAAAATGATTTCATGCACTATCGTCTCCATGAGCCATGGTTTGAAGATGCTAATCCAACAAAAGGAATTCTAGACATAACATAGTCATATCAACAATGCATGACTGAGGATTATCAACACATCTTAATGACATGTGTTGAATGAAAATATTTACCTTCCAAAATCCCAAATCATGAGTGATTAGTTGTTGTAAAATATTTAGCGATTGCGATCTAGTTTTAGAGACTTTGTGTATTATAAATATCAGCAAGAAATACAGAGTTTAGGGCTTATAAAGAAAATAAGATTATATGCAATATTATAATGTACTTTGTTGTTAAGACAAATTGTTGGCTTTAATATAGCATGATTTGAATCAGATCCTCGCATTTTCATTAATATTTTAATCTTGTAATCTATTTTCAATAACAGATTTCAAAAGCGGAAGGGCTCCCTATTTTGTCATATTGTTACTTAGTTCATTAGGTTTGTTACTTAGTTCATTAGGGTTGGAATTCATTTAAGATTTACAAAGATAAGCATTCATTCATTGAACTATAATCAAACCAATCACAACAGAGTATTGTTGCAAGAAAGTCTCAATCTTGTGTACAGACATATAATTGCAACCGGCGTTTCTACACTTATGATTTCAATAGATGAAGGTTCAAAATTGAATACAATTTTGTAAATTGATTTGCAATTGTTATTTATTTTGAATTATGATTTAATTATTTTTTATCATCAAGCTTTAGCTTTGTTCATTTACTTCGAGAAAGGTAGTTTAAGTGTTTGAGATAAGTTTCATTTTCTTAATTAGACACTACAAAGGAACTGAAATTGCATATATTTTGCACAGTGCTTCATGAGTACAAAGTAACTATAGGTTGTGAATAAATGAAACATAATCTATAATAAACATAGATTGATTTTAAATGATGTATTAAGACCCATCCCAATGGAGAGGTCTTTTACTTTGTATGGCATGTGTTCGTACACTATGCACGATTATCCAGGACTAGGAGTTTTCTCTGGTAAGCATGTTGATTGATTTGTTTATATCTATAATTTTATTTGGCATACTTAATTTGGTGCAACTATGATTTTGACAATATTTTTCTCTTTATACATTAACATTGCAGGTTTGTAACAAAAGGGTATGATGGATGTAAATTATCTGGACCTTCTATAAAGGCTAGGTAGTCCAACCACCTATAAAATTCGAATCAAGGGTATTCCTCCCAAAAGGCCACCCTTATAGAAAATTTGCATCCCCTTTCAATGGTAAACTAGATAGAACTCGGAGACCTGAAATAATCACAGCGAAAGATTGGATTATGGCATATGACATAGAGAAGGAGAATGAAATGGAAGAATTGTTTGACTCAGATAAGGAACCTATGTTCAATGTTTCTGAATTGTTTGACACTTATGTTGAGAAAATTTCCATTGGGATGAAAACTGAATATGTATTTTATGAACTTCCATATGGGGAGCATATGAAGATTTCACAGTTACTAGATCCCATGCATATATTCAAAAATGTTTCATCTTCTTTATGAAGGCATGTATCATTGAATAAAAGTGACACATTGGTTGTTAGGAGAGATCTTACTTTTTGGCCAAGAAAAAGAAAGTAGAGGAGAAGTTGGTCCCTCTTGTTCTTTTAAAGATGGTGATGTCCCATGGATTTTGAAGAAATATGATCTTTCTATCGTGAAGGATGTTATATTGGGTGTGAAGGAAACTTATTTATATGGGTCGAATCTACGATGTTGTTTCACTATAGAAGGGATTTCTTTTAGTTTGAAATCACATGACCATTTGGACCTTCTAAGGGTATGTATTTCGAATACATGATTCTTGTTCTATTGTGTAGATACAATTATACTATGAACTCACAATTTTATGGAAATTAACAATGTGCATGTCTATTTTGTAGTGTCAATATCCTTTTCTCGTACGTGTTTATGTGAACCATGAATTCCCTGGGGACCTGTAATGTGCCATATCAAAATTCTCTACATTTGTACATTGGATCACATCAAAGGAGATTCATATGGCTATCATTCCATGGTGGCATCGAGAGATAGCTAAGATTATTTGTATGTTTAAGAAGGAACTTCCCACGAGTTTTATGGACTTGCAAGTCCATATTCTAATTCACTTACATGATGAGGTTGAATTAGCTGGGGTGCTCTCATGTTGTTGGATGTTTTTCTTAGAGAGGTACATGAAAAAATTGAAGGGGTTTGTTTGACAAAGGGAAAATCCAAAGGGCTCTATGGAAAAGGGGTACATAGTGTATGATTTGTTCTACTATTCCAATGAGTAAATCAAACAAATTGGAAACACACCAATGGTAGTGGTTTGGGATGACCATCATAATGAGGAAAAAAGGGAAGGAGAGCTACTCCAAATAAACAGATAAATACACATGATAAAGACTAAATCACTTGTATTTTGTCAAATTTGTACAAAGAAACTATTTACACTAAAGTTAATAATATATATTTGATCTCATACGTTAGCGAATTTAGAAATTGATGCCATTAATAAATTCATTATTTCCAACATAGAGGAAAGACAACCATGGGTCACGTTGTATGAAGAGAAAAGAAGGAAATGAGACAGTGATAGGAAAGCATTCAGATGGTTGAATGGCATAAGCATGCCTTATCTTGATCATTCAAAAGAAAATATTCCAATAGTTATGTGGCTAACTAGATTACAGAGAAATATGGTGTGTCTTATCATTACCCACGAGGAGATGAGTTGGATGCACTAAACATAGGGATCATGTGTAGAAACTCTATAATAACCTCTTTGAGTACCACATTCAATTTATAATATTACACATTTGAATTGTAACATGTGTTAAGTTTTTATTAATGCTAGGGTTACTAGACATGACACAGTCCATTGTTCTCATTTTTGAAGGTGCATTTGTTCTCATCTATGTGGGCATATGGACATGATTTTATCATGAAGGATTTTGATGATAGACACATCACACATGATTGTGGAGCAACGATCGATTTTGACCAGTCTAGTCATGCTAGCCACAATGATCAAAACCAAATAGAGGGGAAGTTAGGTTACATTGGAAAGATACAAGAGATCATGCAAGTGGACTTCTCATATTGTCAATGTGTTGTTCTTAGTTGCAATTGGTGGGATACCTTCGATCATATAAACATAAAGGAAGATTATGATAGTGACATAATATGTATTAACTCTAAAACAGTGTGGGTTGAAATTAAGGAGCCTTATGTGTTCTGAAAACAATGCTACCGAATGTTTTTTTAACTAGATGTGTTGGATGGGGATTTGTGGTTTGTACTAAGACATGATCCAAGATCAAAACATCTTTTTGAGAACAACAATGTTATAATACCAAGTGAGGAACATAATTATGGTGATGGCAATGAAACGTGATAGATAAATGTTTTGTTTCAACATTTATATTTTGGATGTGTCAATTTATTATGGGTATCTATAATTGATCAATTATGGTTTTTTTCTTCATTTTATAATGTTGGATATGAAAAGTTAACAACCATTTACAACCATCATATTGAAAGTACAAGCATAAAATGTGGTTTTGATATATTTTTATTATCATGTTTATTGTTTATTATAGAAAAGTTATGTTATATTATATCAATATATGTTTATGTTAACTTTTGAATTACTAAGAACTAATTGAAATATCAACGTTTTCATATAATACAGTAGTAAAGATATTTTTTTAAGTATATTTTATTTTTTTAAATGATGATATTAAAAAATCAAACCTTAAATTTTGTTTTGTTTGAAAAAATCAAAATTAAAATAAATATATATTTAATTTGATGGAACTTCTAAAGGAAATTTGAACAAAATGACTTCTTGTAATATCTCTGACTTTTGGAATCACACTTGCCTTGTTGATATTACCAACATGGATGGAATTTCAAACCTTAACTAATGAAACTTTCATGGCCTTCAACTATTCCACTCCATTCTTTAGTTTTCTAAACATAGAAACTTATATTAATCATTATTTTTACATTCTCCTTGAATATCTCAAGTGCCAGTTAAAGAACCAATTATTGGCAAGAAGAGAAAAAAGGATGGATCAAATTCTATTGATTTATAGAGAGGTGAGTCGAGGTTTTACACGCGCGAGTCCAAAACGGGAGGTATATCAAAATGAGTAAATATAATCAGAAAGCATAAAATCGGAATCCGAAATGACGATGCAGTTGGAGTAAGGCAAAGAGAAAAAAAAAGAGTAAGAGGTAAAGCCATGTATAACGAGAATAATCATCTACGAAAATCACATCAAGGGCTGGTAAGATTACAGCAATGGATTCGTTGCAACATCTGACCGAGATTCAATAAGCCTACTCAGAAGAAAGGAGGTCCAAGAAGTCGACCAATTCCTCTACCCCGCTACTAGGTCGTCATAGTGGTATTGACATAAGGCCTGGTACCTAATTCTAATAAGAAATATTTCTATAAATGTTTGCGTCCCTTTGATAAAAAATAAATGATTCAGTGGGATGATGATGAGTATATATATATATATAAAGTAATCTTATGCAGAATTCAAATTACTCTCTCATTTTCTTCCAGATGGTACTGTTGAGCGTATCCAAAACTTGAGTATAGACTCCGGTGATACACTAAGATCCGATCAATGGCAAGTTTTCAGCCTCATACCTTTCTTGTTTGTAAAAGAGGGACGAGTGATAACTTTTTGGTTCTACTCAAAGGAAGTAGTTGAGTTTAAGGGAAACTTTTCCTGTTCCAATTGAAGAAGCCGAAGGGGTGAACGAGCGCTGCGCAAGCAGTAACTCCTATAAACGCTTGAAATAAGTGGAAATATAGGAAGGAAATTGAAATTCTAAAAGACTATTTTTTAGATCCTAGTCACAATTAAAGAAAATTTTATTATGTAAGAGGTTTTCATTGATAAAGTAACAATCCAACTTTTGCTAGCCAAGTTGTTACCATGGAAAACAAAGATATATATATATATATATATATATATATATATATAAAGCAAGGAAATCATCATATAACTTGTGGACAAGTAATACACTTACAAAAAGAAGAAGTGAAAAATGATAGCAAAATCACCCAAACATTACAATGCAACAATAAAATCAGTTTGTTTATTGTAAATATATTACACTCATGTTAGATACAATCATTACATCAAATATATGGACTACTTCCTATAATATTTACATAAAGATTTTTGTTTATTTTATTTATTGAGTTTTATTTTTATATTTTTAAGTATTAATATAACATTATTTTAATTTAATATTGTTTTAATCTTAACAAATTAATTATTTTCTTCACTAACCAAATCTAATACTTATATTCCCTTAACCAAGAGATTCATAAAGTTGGTGGTAGATCGAAAAATAATAAATTCATTTAAAACAAATCATGTTTATTAAAACTCATTATTATTAATGATTTGGTTTTTCATATGTAATAATTTAAATTTAATTAATTATAATTTTTAAATTATATATATATATATATATATATATATATATATATATATAATTTATCATTAAAATAAATGAAAAAATAACATTTTATAAAAGTAAATATTGAAATTATGTTTTTCATTCATTAACCAAATCCAATATTCACATATATTCTAATACAAAATCAACTAAATATAATATTTCACATACATTTTTAATACAAGATTCAATTAATACTTACATATTTTTTTAATAAAAGATTCATACAGCTAGTAATAGACTCAAAAATTATAAAATGTCTTAACGTTCATCATCATCATCATCCATCTATAGATAAAAAAATTATTTTTATATATTTTTATATTTAATCATTTTAACTTGAATAATATAAATTAATTAAATATTTGGAAAAATAAAATATAAAAATTGTGATTTTCGTAAACAATTATATTATAGTTTTCTTTTGTAATTTTTGAATCATAAATTTTTTTATAAACATTTATGATTATTTATTGTCTTTGATTAAGTAAAAGTTTGTCTTATTAATGTGATGTAAGGAAACAAGTTAAAAACTCAATACCTAGAGCTAGATAATAGAAATCAAAATTTAACATCACATGATTTTCCNAATTATTTTTATATATTTTTATATTTAATCATTTTAACTTGAATAATATAAATTAATTAAATATTTGGAAAAATAAAATTTAAAAATTGTGATTTTCGTAAACAATTATATTATAGTTTTCTTTTGTAATTTTTGAATCATAATTTTTTTTATAAACATTTATGATTATTTATTGTCTTTGATTAAGTAAAAGTTTGTCTTATTAATGTGATGTAAGGAAACAAGTTAAAAACTCAATACCTAGAGCTAGATAATAGAAATCAAAATTTAACATCACATGATTTTCCTTAAATGATGACTAATCTAACATACATACATTTATAAATAATGATTTATTTTTCTCACTACCACTTGATACATTTATAAATAATGATTTATTTTTCTCACTACCACTTGAGAGTTGAGAGTTATGATAAGTTTTATGGCCTTCCAAACTAAGGAGAAGAACTATCTAAATTTTTAAAAATGATGACTAGTTAAGCATACATACATTTATAAATAATGATTTATTTTTCTCATTACCCCTTGAGAAAATTGAGAGTTATGATAAGTTTTATGGCCTTCCAAACTAAAGAGAAGAACTATCTAAATTTAAAATTTTTTTTTATTGAAATTCACACATGAAAAAACATATAATCCTTGAGAATTGAGAAAACATATATTCCTTGAGAATTGAGAGTTATGATAAGTTTTATGGCCTTCCAAACTAAAGAGAAGAACTATCTAAATTTTAAAAAAAATATTGAAATTCACACATGAAAAAACATATATTGAAATGATTTTTGACTTGGGTTAAAAATGAAAAGGTATGTGTAAGAGTCAAGTTTGCAACCCAAAAGTACAGAAGCTAAAGTCTGAGGTCATGACTAGTGAATTTATGGTTTTAAGAAAAAGTACAGAAGCTAAAAGCTAAAGTCTCATGTCATGACTAGTGAATTTATGGTTTTAAGAAGTACAATAGTGATGAGTTCACTTTGACTACTCTATTAATTTGGGTTGACTTTAAAAATTTTGTAAAAAACTTAATGTGTAACATAACAAACTCAAAATTTTATTTTTTAATATGTAAAAAAAACTGAATTTTTTTACATTTCATTGGCTGATAACTTTAGTGTTATTGCAGCCTTCACGTATTTAGAGATCAAAATTAACTCAATGACATGACAGACTGAGTAAGGGTAAATTGAATTTATATTTTATATTTATATTTAATAATTTTATATTTATATTTAATAATTTATGGTCAAGTTTTCGTGACATACTGAGAAGTAGTACGGGCAGCCTCGCTGCCTTGTTTAAATTCAACTGATCCAAATAAGATCACCCATAGGAGACGATGACACTTCAAAAATACATCCGCGAGACACGGTCCATGACTTGAAAATGAAGGGCTGGAATTGTGTTGTCTCAACGGAAATCCGATGGAATCGTGTGTGAACGGAACAATGTTTAAGAAGTCGAGGAGTTGATGATTCTTCGATACTTCTTTCTCTGTTGAAAATAGTGCCAAACTTGAAGTTAATAGTTGCGCTGTTATGGCGTGAACTAAACAATAGTACCCTCCAACTCGCTGCAGGAGGGGAAATAGAGAAATTAATATCTGACAGACAGAGACTACTAAGGTATTTTCTACATTTGAAAATTTCGACTCTCAGCCATGAGAACATTTACTTTTTTAAGATCATGAAAATAAGGTATATGAATTATTACTGTATTTTTCCACATTAATAGATGCCCATACATTTAGCTCTTGACAGCAAGCTTGTAAGGCATGGACGTCCTGATATATTCTTCTTTCTTTAGTTTCTATTCATACTAGAAAAACGAAAGCTGAAACCCACGATCACAGCAGAAGTACAAATCTCCTCCCAGCCAAATACTATTCTAAGCATGGCTTGCGGATCGGATGGCATTCATATCTTATTCTCTACTCTAAGTTCTAACACACACTATTACTTTCATATGATTATCACTATTATCGGTGGATGCTCCAGGGAAAAKCGAGAGGTCATTCCTTGTTACGGCCTCCGGGAAGCTTCTCTTTGATTTTATCCGCCATTCCGGGCTTCTCAGTTGGGTTACACTGAGCAGTCTGACTCTGAGTCTTAGTCTGCCCTCCAGGGAGCTTCTCTTTCACTTTATCGACGAGCCCCGCCTTCTGAGTTGGATTTTGATTTGGCCGAGTAGCCTGATTCTCATCCTGCCTTCCCTCGTCCTTCTTGCCGCATAGGCCGCGGTCCTGACACTCCTGATTTGCAGCCATGATAGTATAATGTCAAAAACAGATAGATATATCAATCAACAAACTGAGACAAACAACTTCGTAAAMTTGCAGATAAGATGAGTAGATGGAGAGATAGAGTAGAGCGTGTATTTATAGYTTACAGTGGTGGCGTGTGGACTTGGCTTCCTTTGCTGCGCTGCCGTGTGGAGGATTATTTTATTTTGCTTAACCAATGATCAAAGTGCCTTGAGCTGCAAGTTTTCCCGTTGATGCGACTTCCTTATCTGCTCACATAAATATATTATTTTAGATTTCAGTGTCGGTTACAAATTATCTAGGTGAACGTGGAGGTGATCATCCCTGCTTAACTGCCTGGATAGGTTAGATTTCAGTGTCTGTTACAAAGTATCGAGGTTAATTTCATAGTTTTTATCAGCGTTTTCTAAACCTTTCAAGTAATGTAGAACCTTTAAATTAAAACGTTTGTTTTTATCCAACTCATGTTCCAATAAATACTTGTATTTATACAATTATAGGAGCAGTTTTGGAACAAAGGAAGATTATAAGTATTTATACAATTATAGGAGCAGTTTTGTAACAAAGGAAGATTATAAATCATATGTCATTTATTTTATTAGTAAGACTCTAACTCAGGTTTAATTGAATTATATTCTAACAAAAATAGTTTCTTGGGGTTGTACATGCTATCAATAAATTTAGACATTACATTATTAGTTATCAGGTTTTTATTTAGTATCTTATTAATGGTGACTAGTTAGATTTTTAATAACAACCATCTTAGATAAACTTGGAAAAGACCATCAATTGCAGATTTTTTCTAGACTTACTATTAAAGGTGCAATTATTCTAGTGGAAGATGTTTTTCCTAATGAACATTTAATTGTGATACCTACTAATTCTCCTTGGTTTGCATATATTGTCAATTACCTTGATACAAGAAAATTATCTAAACATTTATCGCTCAAAGAAAAGAAGAAGATTATACACTCAAGTTCCACATATTCTCGATTGAAGAAGACCTCTTCCACACAAGACAATATTTAATTATCCAACGATGTGTGCGGGAAGATAAAGTTTTGGACATCTTGAAAGCAACCCATGATGAGCCATGCGGAGGACATTTTGCTGACAAAAGGACTGCTCACAAAGTCCTTCATCTAGGATATTATTGGCCTATTTTTTTTTAGAGATGCCAAGAAATATATCAAAAGTTGTGATATTCATCAAAGAATGGGTTAGGCAGTACAAATAGATGAAATGCATTTACAAACAAAAGTTCTAATAGAGCCTTTTGAAAAATGGGCTCTAGATTTTTTGGGACCAATCTATCCACCACCAAATAATAAGGTGTATATTTTAGTATGTACAGACTATGTCACAAAGTGTTGATTAAGGTTGGTTGTCATTGATGTCAACCCTTGAAGAAAGACCCGTAGCACAAAGGTTTGGGTAATGGACCCAATAATGTTTGATCTAAATATGACTCATTATTGTTTTGTCATGGTTGATAAGAAGTAAATATGGATGAACTCCAAAGTGGTCCCCTTATGGTGAAAGCCCTCACGGAAAGACACTTT